>PVJX010012230.1:0-50989 GCA_004027295.1 Dolichotis patagonum
CATCAGTGTGCACTGATCTCAGGGAATTAACTGGGTCCCTGCCAGGGGTGTGGCCTAATCCAAGCAGATTCCACCAATCAGCTTGGTGAGGGGAGTAACCAGATGAAGCCTCTTCCTTATGGAGTTAGGGCTGTCCTTCCCAAATCCAACATGTCCTCCAGTCGGTTTCCCCTTTCCCATGGGAGGGTCTTATTCCCATCACTCACCATGTCCCCGAGACCTGCTGGACTGCCCGACCTCCGACTTCAGCATGTCTACAGTGGGAATTCACGGTGCCTCTGGGTGGGTCATGTGCAGAGCTGGTCCCGGCGAGCTGCACGCAGGGCTGTTCAGCTCCGCGCTCCGGTGGCTGAAGCCAGTCGCTTCGGCGTGGATCGCTTGTTCAAGTCAGGCGGAATTCAGGCGTCTCAAGGAGGGTGCGGTGCTCGCTGATCTTATCTTCACTAATAGTAGCTCCAGGACCTCATATTCGAGCAGGTTTTTGCACTTTAGTTCTTTTCTGGGTTTTGAGAGTCTATCTCTCTCTGTTTGGGTCTCTTCAGGGTGTTTTATTCTGGCATTTGAGCTGTCTCTCTGAGAGGGTCTCTCTCCTGCTACCTACCAGTCTGACATCTTGTCTCCTCCAAAAAGCACCAGTTGATTTCTTGATGGCAGCTATTCTTTCTGGAGTGAGATGAAATCTCAGTGTTGTTTTAATTTGCATTTCTCAAATGACCATTGATGGTGAACATTTCTTCATGTATTTATTTGCCATTTGTATATCTTCATCTGAGAACTGTGTGTTAATCTCAGATGCCCATTTTTGGAGAGGGTCTTTGAATTTGGGCAGCTTGATCTTTTTCAATTCTTAAATGTTGTTGATACAAGTCCTTTGTCTGAAGGGTTGCTGGTTAAAATTCTTTCCCATTCTGTGGGTTTTCTTTTCATGCTGCTGGTGATTTCTTTTGAAGTCAGAAACTTCTCAATAATATGAGATCCCAGTTAGTGATTCTCTGAAGTATTTCCCATGCAATTTGTGTTTTGTTCATGAATTCTCTGCCTACCGCTATGTCTCCAAGACTTCTACCTACCCTATAGATTTAGTGTTTCTGTTTTAATGTTTAGGTCTTTGATCCATTTAGACTTTAGTTTTGTGCATGGTGATAAGCATGGATTTCTTTCAATCTTCTGCATGTGGATAGCCAATTTTTCCAACACCATTTATTAAAGAGGCTATCATTCCTCAAGTGAAACTGTTTAGTCTCTTTGTCAAATATCAGGTGGCTGTGTGTCTTTTTACTTATAGTTGCATCTTCTATTCTGTTCCATTTATCCTCAGGTCTATTTCTTTGCTAGTACCATGCTGATTTTATCACTGTGGCTTGGTAATACAGTTTCAAGTCAGGAATTGAGATGCCTCTTGCCTTGCCTTTATTGCCCAGAATTGCCTTGGCTATTCTAGGTTTCTTCTGGTTCCAAATGAATTTTAGGAGTGTTTTCTCTAGATCTGTGAGGCATGTCGATGGTATTTTGATTGAGATTGCATTAAACCTGTATAACAGTTTTGGGAGCACAACCATTTTTACCATGTAGGTTCTTCCTAGCCAAGAGCAAGGAATATCTTTCCATTTTGTAATATCCTCTTCAATCTCCTTTTTGGTGCAGTATAATTTTCAGCATATAGGTCTTTTACAGTCTTAGTAGGTTGATTCCTAAGTATTTAATTTTTTTAGTTGTTATTGTGAAGGGCAATATTTCCACAATTTCTCTCTTGGTGAGGTTCTTGTTTGTGTACAGGAATGCTATTGATTTATGAGCATTGACTTTGTATCCAGCTACACTGCTGAACTTGTTTATTACCTCTAGTAGTCTTTTAATGGAGTTTTTGGGGTCTTCTATATAGAGTATCATGTCATCTTCAAATAATGATAATTTAACTTCTTCCTTTCCAATCTTTATTCCATTTTTCTCTATCTTGTCTGATTTCCCTGGCTAGTGTTTCCAGGACTATATTGAAAAGGAGTGGTGAAAGTGGACATCCTTCTCTTGTTCCTGATCTTAAAGTGAAAGCTTTTAGCTTTTGTCCATTTAGTATAATATTGGCTGTTGGTTTGTCATAGATGACCTTTATAAGTCTGAGGAAGACACCATGTTTTCCGAGTTTCTGAAGGGTTTTTATCATGAACATGTGTTGGACTTTATCAAAAGCTTTTTCTGCATCTATTGAGATGACCATGTGGTTTCCATTTTTGGCTCTATTGATATGGTGTATCACATTTATTGATTTGCATATGTTAAACCATCCATGCATTCCTGGAATGAACCCCACTTGGTCATGATGTATAATCTTCTTGATGATTTGCTGCATTCTATTTGCCAGTATTTTATTGAGAAACTTTACATCAGTGTTCATTAGTGAGATTGGCCTATAGTTCTCCTTTTTGGTTGGGTCTTTCTCTGGCTTTGGTATGAGAGTTATGCTTGCCTCCTGGAATGATTTAGGGAGGACTTCTTTCTTTTCAATTTCATTGAAGAGTTTAAGGAGTATTGGCATCAAATCTTCTCTAAATTTCTTGTAGAATTCAGCTGTGAATTGCTCAGGACCTGGACTTTTCTTTTTTTTTAATTTATTTAAAGAGAAAAAAACAAACAAAACAAAACAGAATAAAGGGTAGAAACAATACAGAATTCCAAGAAAAAAGGAAAAGAACAAAAAAACACTAAGAAATCATTACTTGAGAAATTACATACTGACATCTTGGAAATAGTTGTTCAAATTACAAAGTTAAAACATGCAAAGTAGACATTCAAACAGTGACACTGTTAACAGTTCTGCTGCAAAATCTGACAAAAACAGCTATATGGTCATTGGTCTTACACACTCAAACATACATGCAATTATATCAAAAGGGTAAAATTAAACACAACAAAACAGAACAAGGCTGGTCACAAGAAAGCAATGTAACAGAGCTAAATTTCAAAGCTAGACAATCAGAAATATTGACTCTCTATCACAATATGGACAACTATTTGGACTTTTCTTTGTTGGTAAGTTTTATATTACATTTTCAATTTCAATAGCTGATATTGGATTATTCAAAATTACTCTCAATTCTTGGTTGAGTTTTGGTAGTTCATATGTTTCTAGAAATCTGTCCATTTCCTCTGTGTTTTCTTCTCTATGTGAGTAGAGATTCTTAAGGTAGGTGTTCATGATCTTTTGAATTCCCATGTGATCTGTGGTATTTTTCCCTCTTTTCAGTCCTTATTGCATGTATTTGGGTTTTTTCTTTCTTTTTCTTTATAAGGTTAGCTAGAGGTTTGTCAATTTTGTTTATTCTCTCAAAAAACAAGCTTTTTGATTCATTAATTCTTTGTATTATTGTTTTAGTTTTGGTTGCATTGATTTCTGCTCTAATCTTTACTATTTCCTCTCTTCTATGAGCTTTGCATTTAACTTTCTCTTCTTTTTCTAGTAGTTTGAGATGAAGCATTAGGTTGTTTATTTGTGCTCATTCTATTTTCTTGATATGACTATTTATTTCTATATATTTCCCTCTTAAGACCACTTTCATTGCATCCCACAAATTACAATAGTTTGTTTCTGCATTTTCATTAAATTGTAGGTATTGCTTTAATTCTTCCTTAATTTCATCGGTAGCCCATTGGTTGTTTAAAAGGTTGTTGTTTAATTTCCAAGTATACATGCAGGTTTTGCAATTTCTTTTGCCATTAATTTCCAATTTCAGTGCACTATGGTTAGATAATATGCATGGGATAATTTCAATACCTTTGCATTTACTTAAGAATGTTTTATGGGATAATATATGGTCTATTTTGGAGAATGTCCCATGTGCAGCTGAGAAGAATTTGTATTCTGTTGTGGTTGCGTGTAACACTCTGCAAACATCTACTAAATCCAATTGGTCGTGGGTATAATTCAGTTCTATTACTTGTTTGCTGACTTTTTGCCTAGTTGATCTATCTCTTTGTGACAATGAGCTGTTAAAGTCCCCTGTCATAATTGTGTTCTTGTGTATTAGGTTTTTCATGTCCTTTAGTATCTGTGTTATATAGTTGGGTGCTCCTGTGTTTGGTTCATATATATTTATAATTGTTAGTTCTTCCTCTTGTTTTTTTCCACTTAAAAGTATATTGTGACCTTATTTGTCTCTTTTAATCATTTTAGGTTTGAAGCTTACATTGTCTGCAAATAGAATAGTTACCCCTTTTTTTCTGGGTTCCTGTTGCATTGTATACTGTTTTCCATCCTTTGACTTTTAATCTATGAGTTTCCTTTTGGGTCAAATATGTTTCTTGTACACAGCATATTGTAAGATCCTGTCCTTGATCCATTCTGTCAACCTTTTTCTTTTGATAGTTGAATTGAGGCCATTTATATATATGGTTATCACTGATAGGTACTGACTCAACTTTACCATGTTATGTTCCAATGGTTTGCTTTCTGCTTTTCCCCCTTATTTAATTGCTTGTCCTACCTGGTGGTTTCTTTCTGTTATTCTGGGGATTGTGGTCATTTTTATCTCTGTCTAGTATGTCTTTCAACACTCTTTCTAGGGTTGGTTTTGTGGATGTAAATTTCCTCCATCATCCTTTGTCATGGAAGTACCTTGTGTCTCCATTAAATTTGAATGAAAGTTCTGCTGGGTACATCAGTCTAGGTTGAAAGTTGCTTTCTTTCAGGGCTTGAAATATCTCATTCCTGTCATGCCTTGACTTGAGCATTTGTGCTGAAAAGTCTGCTGTGATTCTAATGGGCTTTCCTTGATAGGTGACTTGTGATTTTTCTCTAACAGCTTTTAGTACTCTGTTTTCTGTTGTATGTCTGAGATCTTAATTATTATGTGTCTGGGTATATATTTATGTTAGTTGTGACTGTTTGGTGTTCTGTATGCCTCACTTATCTACATATCAGATTTTTCCCCATGTTTGGGAAGTTTTCTCCTATTATTTTGGTAAATGTTTTAGATATGTCATTTGTATTGACTCCAGCATCTTCACTAATGCCTATTAATCTTATATTGTTGCTCGGCATCATCTTGAAGCTTCTGGATTATCATTTCATCCTGTTTTGTTATTTTTAAAAGTTCTATTCTTTCATGATCACTAATTGTGATCCTGTCCTCAAGGTCTGAAATCCTATCCTCAGCTTCATTTAAATGGTTTTGCATGCTTTGAATCGAATTTTTTGTTTCTTGGATGTCTCTTTCAGTTTGTTTCATGAATTCTGCTTGTTTTCTATATTGTTCACTCAAGGTTTCAATCAGTTTCCCATGTTCCTGTACTTTTTTCTCTATTTCTTCTTTAGCTGCACTCAGCAACTCCTTTACTAAGGTTGTTACTTCTATCTTTACCTGGGAGAGTACTTCTGATTTGATTTCCTCTATGACCTCATGGAGTTGTTTTTTTATTTCATTCGCTATATTTCAGAGATTCCTGGTGTGTTACCTTTGGAGTCCTCTATTTCAATGTCTCCTGTACTTGCATCTGTTGGACTGGATGTTTGAGATTACATTCTGCTTTTTCACTTGCCATTTTCCTGTTTTGGGTTAGTGTTTAGTTCTTCAGACACACTAGTGTGAACTGTTGGTATGTGTATCTTGGTGTCCTACTGTAAGGTTGATGTTTGTCCAGTTGCTGGGTCCCAGAATGAATAGGTGGGCCAGTTACCTGACTCCCTGCTGCAGGTCCTGTTGGGTGAGTCCTGTATTCTTTCTGGGCTGACAAGCCTAGTAGTATTGATGAGGGTCCGCTTTTAGTTCCTGCTAGTACTTTATCTTCAGGTTATTCCAGGTCATCAAATCTCCCTGTCTATAGTGTTTGTGTAGGGTGAGGCCCTACTGTGTCCCTATTGTGTGCCTGTGTCTCATAAGCCCTTTTGATTTTCTTCAAGTTGGGGCAGTCCTTCTTGGCACACTCCTTGCTGTGTGTAGGAAGGAGTCACCCTCATTCTTGTCAGACTTACCAAGGTCTTACAGTTAGTTGGAGGGAGATTTACTACTGGCCCTATTTAGCTACTGTACATCTCTATTTTAGGGGCATACTCACCACACTGACTGGAGCCAGCTTAGTTCTTGTTATGGTGAAGTAGTCACTTAATCTCCCTTCAAGGTAGCACAGATAGTCCACTGTAGTCCAAGGTTCCTCTGGGTGCAAAGTTCCAAGTTTGCCTGGTGTACATTGGGGTTCTGCCTGTCACTGGAGCACATGCAGTCAGGGCCCAGGTTGGGTTCCCGGCCAACTGGCTGCTTGGGGTTTGCTGAGCACAGTCTCATTAGTCCTGCTGCCCTCTTTCACTACTTTTATCATTTCTTCTTTTACCTGGGAAATTATTTCTGATTTGAGTTTCTCTATAGCTTCTCCAGGTCACTTCTTTATTGCAGTTGATATCATTTCAATCATTTCATGTGTATGGCTTATATTTTCTATGTACATGGCTCCTAGGCTTTCTTGAGATGGGCTGGAGGTTTGAGATTGCCTTTTGGTCTTTGGTCTTGTCATTTTCCTATATTTCCTTGCTTTAAGTGGTATTCCAAAGCTTCCTCCAGGTGTATTGGAAATCACCTCCTGTGCTCTCAGCTCCTGGGACTGAATGCAGTTCACTGAGCTTGGCCCAGTCAGGCCTGCAGGACCTCCCAAGCTGAGTCCAGTGTTTCAGGGAGTTGAGAAGGAACTCAACCGCTGGGAGCAATGGTCTCAAACTCTCCCTGGGCCAGTGCCAGTGGGCTGAAAGTCCCCCTGAACATCCCCAGCCTCCCAGACTGAAAGAAGGCCACTGGGCATGGTGCACTGAGGCTGCAAATCCTCTTGATCCCAGTCCAGTTTCATAGGGAGCTGGGCAGGAACTCAACTTCTGGGAGTTGAGGTTTCAAACTCTCCCCAGACCAATGCCATTGGGCTGAAAGTCCCCCTGCACAGCCCCGGTCTCCCAGACTAAAAGAAGCCCACTGGGCTTAGTGTTTGAGGCCTGCAAAAGCTCTGGAGCCCAGTCCTGTGTCCTAGGGAGCTGAGTGGGAACTCAACCACTGGGAGCAATGGTCTCAAACTCTCCCTGGGCCAGTGCCAGTGGGCTGAAAGTCCCCCTGCACAGCCCCAGCCTCCAGGACTGAAAGAAGGTGACTGTTCATGGTGCACTGAGGCCACGAAACTTCTGGAGCCCAGTCCAGTGTCTTTGGGAGCTTGGCAGGGAACTCAACCACTGGGAGCAATGGTTCAAACACTCCCTGGGCTAGCCTAGTTAATATATTGTATGTTGTTACCTTGGAAGTAGTACTTTGGGTTTTATTCATTTATTTATTTTACTCTTACTATTTTAGTAAATATTTATTTTATCACTTTGTAACTTCCTAATGACATTAAATAAGTTTGATCATAACATTAAATGCTTTTGACTCCTATCTTCTTAGGATATTTATTCATTGGTACCAGGGATTGAACTCACAACCTTCTGCTTGTCAGGCAGGTGCCTATGGTGCTGAGCTAAATACCATATATATATATATATATATATATATATCCAAAAATGTAATAACATGAAAAAGAAAAAATAAGTCCAGAAGCACAAGGTTTAAGATGATTTTGGTCCCATCTGAGGAGAGACTTATGTGAGTCATATGCTTAGATATTTTTACATCATGTGATTTTTAAGGTTGTGTGTCTGATTTACTGCACTTATTATCATGGTTTCAAGGTACATCCATTTTCCAATATTTGATAATTATGAATTATGAGCATGAGTATAAGATGTCTTTAAATCTTTTGGGAAGGTACTGATTAAGAGAACAGCTTAATCAGATGGAAAGTCTAATTTTAATTTTTGTTGAAATCTCCATACTGATTTCTGTAGTGATTGTACCACTTTACACTCCCAACAATGAAGTGTGGTTCATGTTTACCTCACATGTTGCCAGAATGTGTTGTTTGCCTTCTTGGTGTTAGTCATTTTTTTCCTATTGTCATGGAATCTCAGTGATTTTAAATTGCATTTCTTAAATGGTCAGTGATATTGTGGGTTATTTAGTCTATTTATTGGCTATTTGTATTTTTTCGTCTGAGAAGTGTCTGCTTATTTTTATTGCCTAAGTTTGGATTGTCTTTTAAATTTGGGGAATAATTTTTGAGGGCTTAACATAGTTTGTGCATTAGTCCTTGGAAGAGTAGCTGAGAAAAATTTTCCCAATTCTCTAGGTTGTCTCTTCAATCTGGTGGTTTACTTTGCAATGAAGAGCTTTGAATTTTGATATAATCCCATTTGTTGCTTCTTGGTAGTATTTCGTGCACAACTGGGGATTTGCTCGGAAAAGTCTTTTGTACACCTACATCTTCAAGTGCTTCATTTCTTTTCTCTTACAAGAGATTGTTTCTCTCTTAATATTGAGATATTTGTGTCATTTTCTTTATATGTTAATAGGTAGTAAATGATATGAAGGTAGATTCAACTATTAACATGTATAGAGTTAGTTTTCCCAAAATCAGTTATTAATGAGGCTATATTTCTTTTCATCTTTTATTTTTATTTATTTATTTTGTACCAGTGATTGAATTCACAATCTCATGCTTGCCAGGCAGGAGCCTGTGCTACTGAGATAACTCACCAGCAAGATACTATATCCAGGGAAGGGGGTTAATCTCTGTCAAAGATAACACAGCTGAGTGATCCTCGAGTTGTTTCTGCATCTTCTATTCTGTTTCATTAATATTTAAGTCTGATTTTGCCATACCAGGCTGTTTATCACTGGACTTTAGCAGTATAACTTACCTTTAGTTTGGGGATGGCCATGGCCTTGCCTTTGTTGCTCTGAATTTCAAGTGCCAATTTGATATGGCAGAGGTTTTGGCAACACAGAATCAGCTTTTTCTTGCACTATAGTCATCTTTCAGACATGGCTCTTGATCTGTAACATTATTTCCCTCTTTGTTGGTATTTTCACTTACTTGTTTATTAGTGTTATAACATGGTATGTTTAATTATGTGCTGTTTAACTATAAAATCTAATACCACATGAGGGCCAGATCTTCCAAAGATGGAATTACTTCACTTGTTATTTAACCTTAGTTTGGACTTTGCCTGAATTCTGCCTACTTTATAATATCATACTATGAACTGTGAATTTAAAACAATAATTATTCATATTTAACAGCTGTGGCTCAGAAAATAAAAAGCATCTTCCTTCTAGCTAATAAGTTACAGGCAACCCAATGAATATTCACAGCTGGTCAATGAAGCCATTGTACTGAAATCTTCCTAGGCAGTTACCTTAGCAATTAGAGATCCTCCCTCCAATTCTCTTCTAACCTTATTACAACATCCCAAAGGTGAAAGCACTGACAATGCCACATTTATGCCGCAGTTCATATAACATGAATATGGAGGATGAACGTGGCCATTCAGTTCACAAATGCTATTGTACTGGATTGCAGTATTATCATAGGTTAAGTCTTTACTACAAAGATCTCTGAAATCTCTACAGAGTCATATTCCCAACAGCTACCAGAATGTCTGGCTTTCATATTTGATGTGGAAGAAATCAACAAGAATCTTCATCTTTTACCAAAATATCTCTGGGATATGAATACCATAATTACCTTTACAGTCACTGGAGGATGCTGCAGAGTTCCCTCATTTTGCTCACAGGACAGAATGAAATACCTAATTACACCTGCAGGAGAGAAAGCAAGTCTGCAACAGTGCTCACAGGAACATCATGGGCAAAGCCTGCTCAAGTTGGAACCCTGTGGGAGCTCTAAAATTTTCCAAAGGTGATGATGAGTGAGATGGGGAAAGATGAAACCAGGCCTTAGTTCGTGACATTCTTTAGTGCCTAAAGAGACTGGAAGAAGAATCTTGGTTAAAATACACCTTTACAGGTTTCTGATTTCAAGGCATAAATATACAGACACTATGGAATTATGATAATTTTCTTTACCACAGCAAAATAAGAGAGAAGAAATCAAAAGTGTTTCCCAAGATTTTTGTTCAGTCATTTTCTAAAAAGCTTTTGCAAAGTAAGAAAATTGAAAAACTGGATGAATAGTATGTCCTTCTAGCTATTCCTGCTATTACTTATTCTATAGGCCTGAGATTGTACTTTAAGTCAACCCTCTTCTTGATAATCCTTCCAATTTTCTTTCCTTTTAGATCACATTTGGGTCTTTTGATCCTGTGCTAAGAGACAACAAACAGTTTTCTTCTCTCTATCAGGCAACCACATCTCTGACCCTTGCTATGGTTTCCTTACTGCTTCACTTCAGATGGATTCGGGTGGGACTAGTCATCATAGAAAGTCACAAAGAACTTCAGTTTCTGTCCAATCTGACAGGAGAGATGGACAGGAACAAAGTCTGTGTAGCATTTGTGAAAATAGCATCAACCACTATTGTATCATATATGGCACTAGCAAAGGAATATGTTATTCTGACCAAAGAAACATCACAAGTAAGTGTGGTGATCATTTACCATGACACTGATATTTTAAGTGATGTCTACTATAACATAGAGCAATACTTACTAACTGGGAAAGTCTGGGTGACAAACTCACAGTGGCATGCTGACATGATGGGGAAAAATTTCATCCTTAATACATTCCATGGGGCTCTCATGTTTGCAAACCACCATGAAGAAATTTTTGGTTTCAAAACTTTTGTCCAAGAAGCCAACCCTTCCAAATACCCAGAAGATATTCACTTCACTATGTTTTGATTGAATAATTTCCACTGCTCATTTTCTGATGCTGACTGTTTGCTGAAGGACTGCACACCCAATGCCTCTCTGGCATGGCTGCCTGTGAATCATTTTGACACAGCTATGACTGATTGCAGTCACAATATCCACAGTGCTGTGTATGCTGTGGCCCATGCCCTCCATGTGAAGCTACTTCAACAAGCACAGTCACCCCCACTGGGAAAGAAAGAAGTGATGATGTTTTCCCCCGGCAGGTAAGTTATCATTTTATTTATTTATTTATTTATTTATTTATTTATTTATTTAGTTTTAAATTTTATTTGAAAGAGGGTAAAATTAAGCAAAACAAAACATAAGAAAACAATGTAAGAGACACATATTTCAAAGCAAGACAACCAGAGATCTTCACTATCTATCATATTGTCTCTTGTTGTCTTCCAAATAGTTGTCCATATCTTCACATACAGTGAATTCATACAAAACAACATAGTATAAAACTGATCAGAACAGGATGATGAAGGCATTCATCATTAGGTCTACAACACCAGACAATAAGAAAATCAACAATGGCTGTCATAGTGTCTCTCATTCTCTGCAACATAACTGTCAATACCTTCATGTATGTTGAAATTAAAACAAAACAGACTAAAATCATTCTGAACAAAGAATAATAGTATTTTTGGATTTCATATCATGAGGCTACAGAATCAGTACTGCATAATGTAGTGTCTCTTTTTCTTCAAAGTAGTTCATTTCATTATGCATTATATAATCAGTTTTCATAAACTGTTTATAAGTTCTACACATACATGAGTCTCTCTCTCTCTCTCTCTCTCTATATATATATATATATATACATATATATATATGTATATATATATATACATATATATATATATGTATATATATACTTTCTGTATTAGAGGGAAAACAAAACAAAGCAAGACAAAGCAAAACAAATTTCTAGAAAAACCTGAAATGAAAAATTCATACAGAAGCACAATACAAGGTGATCTACAATGGTTACTATGATGTTTCATGTTATCTTCAATAGAATTGTCTATATCATCAGGTATAGTATAATTGAATAGAGAAGTACATAACAATATTAATAAAACAAAACATTGGAGATATTTTAAGACTTCAAAAGGAAGTAATAATCAAACTAGAGTGGGTATCCCAGTGAATCTTGTCATCTTCAGTGTAGTTGCCTATACTCTCAGACTTGATACTATGAATCATAACAGTTTCAAATAAAATCAACCAATACAAAACAGCAGTCTAACAAACCAGATTCAAATAAAATCAATTATAAGACAGTGGAAGTTATACAGAGCTTCAGATTAAGTTAATAGAAAATTAAGGATTGTTACTGCAGTATTCCTGCTATTTTTGGAATAGCTGTCTGTGCCCTCAAATCTAGTACAAGTAGACAGACTGGAATAGAATATAATCAAACTAAACAGAGCAGTGAGAGTAATGTGGATTTTAAATCTTGATACACTATTAACAATGTCCTCTTCCTTCCTTTTTTAGACAGTTCCTCCCCTTTCACTTTCACAGAGTGCAATGTACACTTTGGGTCCCACTAACTCCTTAAGTTTTTAGATTAGGGGGGCAACCCACTATTAACCTAAGTGGTTCTGAACCTTTTTACCCTGCTCTTGATCTTAAGTTGTACTCCTGTACCTACAAAAGCCTTCAGGTTTTCCTTCAATATAGTTGAGTAGTTCTCCACTGCACAAAAGTGTCAGGTCTTTCTAACCTATGTGCAGCTGATAGGTGAGCTGCCCCTATTTCTCTCTGGTTCCCTGTCAGATAGAGCATTGTTTTCTCATATTTGACTTTCAGTCTATGAACCTTCTTTCAGGTTAAGTATATTTCCTACACAGAGCATCTCGATGGACACATTGTCTCTTGATCTATTCTACCTGGGTTTCTTTTTGTTAGTGTATCAAGTCCAGTTATGTTAGAGATTATAGCCAACCTTCTCTGCTTCATCTCTGATATGCTATTTTCCTGCCATTGGTTATCTACATTTCTTCTTCATTCCACTGTCTGCCCCATTCATTGAGGCCTCTCTGCCACTGTTCCTGAAATCCTGCTGGTTTTTTTCACTCTCTAGAATGTCCTTCAGTATTTTTTGTAGGGTTGAATTGGTGGTCATGAACTGCCCCAGTTCCTCTTTGTCATGGAAGCATCTTGTTTCTCCATTAATTTTGAGATACAGTTTTGCAGAGTACATCAATCTGAGTTGGAGGTTATTTTCTTTCAGGGCTTGGAATACTTCACTCCAAGCGCTTCTTGATTTGATGGTTTGTGTTGAGAAGTCTGTCATGATTTTGATGTGTTTTCCTTTATAGATGATACATTTCTTTTCTCTGATAGCTTTTAATATTCTGTTCTTGTGATGAATTTCTGGGATCTTGATTATTATATGTCAGGGTGTAGATCTGTTTTGGTTGTAGCTGGCTGGAGTTCTGTATGCCTCGTATATCTGAATATAATTTTCTTTTCCTATGCTGGGGAAGTTTTCCTTAATTATTTTTCTGAATAGCCTTTGTATTTCATTTGTGTTTATCACTGCTTTTTTACTCGCATTTTTTATTCTTAAGTTATAGATCCTCTTGTCGTCTTCCAGCCTTTGTATTATTACTGTCTGTTTCCTTGTTATTTTTAAGAGATCTTTCCTTTTGCAATCACTCATTACAAACCTGCCATCAAGCTTTGTTAATCTATCTCTAGTTTCTTTCAGGCAATTTTAAGCTTTTAATGGAGTTTTTAATTTCCTGGTAATCTCTTTGAATCTGTTTCATGTTTTCTAGGTTTTTCTTTATATTCTTAATCAAAGATTTCTCTCCTTTTTCTGTGTTCCTCCATTCTTCCATCTGTGTCTTCTTCACAGGTGCTTAGCATTTCTTTTATTAATTTTCTTATATCTTGCTTTACGTGTATTTCAGTTTTGAGTTCTTGTATAATGTCACAAAGATATTTCTTTATGTCACCTGATGCTGTGTCTGATATTGCATGTTTTCTGCCCTCAATGTCTTCTGTATTTACCTCTCTTGGACCCATATTCCCTGGGTTGGGGGCTAGAGGCTTTTCCTTATTTATTTCTCTTGTGATGTTTCTGGTTTCTTCCGCACAGGTGCGTGGTGGAAGTCCCAGCCCCTTTCTGTATTAGTTATGGTTCTTCTGAAGCATGCTGGCTAGGGACTGCTGCCCTCTTCAGTTCACTGTTGGTCACTGAGGTGCAAGCAGGGGCTATGTAGGCTGGCCCCTCCCCTCCCAGTCAGTCAACCAATCGGTGCCTTCACCACATTAGTGTGTGCTTCACAGACAGAACCAGTTTGGGACAACTTCAGGGACAATTTCATCCCTGGCTATTGGGTCCCAGCTAGGGGAATGACCCAACCCAAGCAGGTCCCACCAATCTGCTCTGGGCAGGGAGCAGCCAACTGAAGTCACTGCCATTCCTTCCTTGTTCAGGCCCACCCTGCCCAATTCCCATATACTGTCCTGTCAATCACCCCCTCCCGTGGGAAGATCAAATTTCAAGCATTTGCTGAGGGTTAGTACAGGTATCCATGCCAGCTTTGTTCTCCATTGGGTTTGCCACCCCCTGACTTCAGTGAGACTGCAGCTCCGGAAGAGTGCAGCGACTGTGAGTCTGACCTGCTCCATCAAGAGCACTGTGACCCTGAGTCTGACCTGCTCCAGTGAGAGTGCTGTGATGACGACTCTGACTGGCTCTGATGAGAGTGCCATGACAAGTCGGGCCAGTTCCAGTGAGAGTGCATCTGGCTCCAACCTTCTGTCCACGTTTTTCTTCTTTTTTTTGTCTTTTTCTTTTTCCTTAGTTTCTTCCTGGGTTGTGAGAATCCGTCCTCTTATATACAGTCTTCTCCATGGTGATAAATTTTAGCATCTGAGCTGTTTCTTTCAGAGAGGTTCTTTACCTTACTACTTATGGATCAACCATCTTCTTAGTCCCTCCTATTTATTGTATGGCATGCAATGTAATCAAGGTGACTTCTTAATTTATTACAAGAGTGCTTCATCAGAGAAGTTAAAATACTTCATCTAAAAGTACAAGTGGCAACAAACCACTTCATTATTGAGGAGTTAAATCTTGAGCTCAGTGGAAATGGTAATTTGGTGAAAGAACACTGATATCGAAAAAATCAATGTGAGACAAGTTTCTTACTGTTCTCTAAAGTATGCAAATGGAAAGATAGATAACATAGTTATCATAAAATCCAAATAATTTCCATGAACTCCTTAAGAGGCAACAGAAGAAATTTCATTCCTTGGCTTTATACTATTTTGTTATGTTTGATATTATTGTATTTGAAACTATGCTCAACTATAGAAGAGAAAGAGATATTGTGATAGCTACTTTTAATGTCCGGTTGTCTTAATGTAAAGTACTGGATTGCCTATGTTGTCCTGTTCTGATCTGCTCTGTACTGCCCTCTTTTGTTTTATTCTCTTTAAAATAAAATTTTTAAAAAAGAAAGAAATTTCATTCTTGAATTCAAATAGTGCTAACATTTATACTAGATATATTACATTAAACTTCTCACTTCATACTCTATTCTTTTTTGATAGTAATAATTTCATTTTTTAACTACATGTTTTGGGATCATAGCCAAAATAAATAAAACATCCCATACTAATTTTTCTACCACCCATAAAAATTTTAAATATTGTTGGAAAACATTTTTCTCCTGAGATTGATATTTTACTAAATATGTGACATTTTCAGTTTCATGACTTCATTCTACTTTATAAAATACATTTATTTTTTCCCATTTTTAAAATTTTATTTAAAGAGGAAAAAACAAAACAGAAAAAAGGGTATCAACAATACAGAGTTCCAAGGAAAAACATAAAATAACAAAAAACACTAACAAATTACTACTTGATAAATTACATACTGTCATCTTGGAAATAGCTGTTCAAGTTACAAAACTAAAACATACAAAGTTGACATTCAAACAGTGAGGCTGTTAACAGTTTTGTTCCACAATCTAACAAAAACAGTAACATGGTCACTTAAACATACATGCAGTTATATCATTTAGAGCACAATCTTTTCCTCTCTTTTATACAGTAGCAATTACACAATTTGTGTTCTATTACTCCTACAGTTCTTATTGCTTTTTACACTAGAGACACAATGTGATATTTATAAATATGATTCTTATTTATTTCACTAATGAGGATAGTCTCAAGTTGTCTCCATTTTCCTATGAAGGCCTCAAGATCATTCTTCTTCATAGCTGAGTAATATTCCATTGTATAAAAATACAACTTTTTCATCCACTCTGTGGTTGATGGGCATCTTGGTTGTTTCCAAGATTTAGTTATTGCAAATTGTGCTGCTATGAACATGGTTGCACATATATCACTATGATGTGAACTTTTCAGTTTTTCTGGGAAAATACCCAGGAGGGGAATAACTGGAGCTTCCAGACCTAGTCTTCTGAGAATACTCCCTACTGATTTCCATACTGGTTGCACCAGTCTGCACTCCCACCAACAGTGGAGCAGTGTTCCTTTTTCCCCACAGCCTTGCCAACATTTGTTATCCGTTGATTTCTTGATGGCAGCTATTCTTTCAGGAGTGAGATGAAATCTCAATGTTGTGTTAATTTGCATTTCTTGAATGACCATGATGGTGAGCATTTCTTCATGTATTTGTTTGCCATTTGTATATCTTCATCTGAGAACTGTGTGTTCATCTCAGATGCCCATTTTTGGAGTGGGTCTTTGAATTTTGGGGCTTGATGGTTTTCAATTCTTTATATGTTGTTGATATTATTCCTCTGTCTGAGGGCTTGCTGACTAAAATTATTTCCCATTCTGTGGATTTTCTTTTCACTCTGTTTGTGATTTCTTTTGAAGGGCACTAACTTTTCAATAATGAGATCCCAGTTATTGGTTCTCTGAAGCATTTCCCATGCAGTTTGCATTTTGTTCATGAATTCTCTGCCTACCCTTATGTTTCCAAGACTTCTACCTACTTTATCTTCCAGTAGATTTAGTGTTTCTGTTTTAATGTTTATGTCTTTGATCCATTTAGACTTAACTTTGTGCATGGTGATAGGCATGGATCTAGTTTCAGTCTTCTGCATGGGGAGAGCCAATTTTTCCAACACCATTTATTAAAGAGGCTATCCTTCTTCCAAAGAACATATTTAGCCCCTTTCTCAAATATCAGGTGACTGAGTGTCTTTGTACTTGTACTTGCAGCTTCTAATTTGTTCCATTGATCCTCAGGTCTATTTCTTTGCCAGTACCATGCTGATTTTATCACTGAGGCTTTGTAGTATAGTTTCAAGTCAGGAATTGAGATGCCTCCTGCCTTGTCTTTATTGCCCAGAATTGTCTTTGCTATTCTGGGTTTCTTCTGTTTCCAAATGAATTTTAGGAGTGTTTTCTCTAGATCTGTGAGGTATGTCCATGGTATTTTGATTGGGATTGCATTAAATCTGTATAACAGTTTTGGGAGTATAACCATTTTCACAATGTTGGTTCTTCCTTGCCAAGAGCAAGGAATAGCCTTCCATTTTCTAATATCCTCTTCAATCTCCTTTTTTTTTAGCATAGTATAATTTTCAGCATATAGCCAGTTTAAATATTACCTGTGAAATAAAGATTAGGAGCATTCTCTAATTCTTTTTTCTCTTAAATATGAAGCTGTGTTTACAAGAGGATGATGTATCTCTTTTAGCTGCACTCCTTTCTGAAGAACACCCAATTTAACAATCCTGCTGGAGACCAATTGAATTGGAATGACAGAAGCAAAGTGGATGTACAGTATGACATTTTCAACTTTTGGAAGTTTCCAGAAGGACTTAGACTTATGGTCAAATTAGGTATATTCCCCCCAGCCAAAAGTTGTCTTGATCTGATGAAAAGATCGAGTGAGGGGGCTGGGGATTTAGCTCAGTGGCTTAAGCGCCTGCCTGGCAAGCATAAGGTCATGAGTTCGATCCCCAGTACCAAAAAAAACAAAAAACAAAAAACCCAAGAAAACAAAAAAACACATAAAAAAGAAAAGATCGAGTGAGCCACAGAAAATACAGAGGTATACTGGACATAATCATAATGCACTTCATTAGTAACAAATGACCATTAAATATTGCAGACTTCGACATCAAATTTTTCTCATGAAATGGGAAACTATCTCAATTAAAAAGCATAATTTTCAATTTTATCAATTTTCTCATTAGCTTTCTGACAAAGAGAAAGGAACACATTTATCTACCTACAATTTGTAATTATTTACAAATTTTATGTTGCTAAATATGGTACATATACACTCAAACATATATATTATTTATATATATAGATATACATAAATATATGTATATATAGATTTATGTATACATAAATATATATTATTATGTATATATAGAAATTATTTTGCTCTCAAGCTTCAGAGGAGTGGAATAATTAATTCTAAGAACTCACCAAAATATATTTCTTCCTCAGCCGCCTTGCTCTGTATGCAGTGAGAGTTGTCATCTTGGATTCACGAAAACCGCGCACGATGGAAAGCCTTCTTGTTGTTTTCATTGCACTTCTTGTCCAGAAAATGAGATCACCAATGACACAGCTATGAGGGTGTCTTAGGGAGAAATTCTCCATGTTCATTTTGCATTCCACTCATGCATCCAGGAAATGGAAAAAAAAATCTCGCACAGGACAATGATGACAAAATTCTTCCATAACATGAAATTTACTTTTTCAAATCAGCACTGTTATCTCCTTAAAGACACATTCTCCATCCCTTGCACTATATATATTCATAGAGTCGTTTCCCTTTTCCTTTCTTATGTTCTCTTTTCCTTTTGATATTAGTGAAAGAAGAGGTGCTCTCTCTCAGAGCTGTATCTCCATGTCTTTTCATTTGTTATTTTGAGAAAAATTTTTTGAACTTTCCCCAACCTGTCCCAGGCCACCTAGTAATTCATATTAAAGGCACACAAAACTCTTCCTTTGTAGGCTGAGAGCATGTTTTTCTCTCTACAACCCCTTTCTCTCTCCCCATAATCTCTGAGTTGCACCCTCACCATAATGTTTAACACATAGCATTATGAAACAGCTATGCACATGACACCACATTTGACACCACATTTTCATTACACTGGAGATGAAGATCCAGCATATCCTTATTCTTCAGGACCTGGCACTGCATTTGTTAGTAATCAGGTGCTCAGTGAGACTGAGTGACATTAAGAGAGTTGTCTTTGATATACAACTATGTACCGCACAGTATAACATTACTAACTAGAATGTTGTCCTTGCTGTACCCAAAGTCACATGTCAGTAGCGGCCATAACACAAATCATGATTCCTAGATCTGCCACAAATCTGGAGGATGATATGCATTTAAGCTAAAGGATATAATAGGTGATTGTATTTATATTTGAAGGAGAATGCCAGTCATTTTCACTGAGGGAGTAGCATTAATATTTGTTCTAAGTTTTCAAAAAATATGTCCCAAAATGTTCAAGTGTACTTAGTACACTTGATCATGTGTACTCATGATCATGTGATCATGAGTACTTTGGATCATGCAAGTGCTAGATTTAATTCAAGTCAAGATTTAACTCAGTGATGATTCCATAGTTTTAAATGTTAGGAGGAGTTCTGATCAGAAGAGGTGGTTCTTAGTGCACATGAACTGGAAGAGCACCTACATTCTAGGCTCCTCCACTCACTCCTCCTGCTCCAAATCCTCCTGCTCCTTTTTATTTTCTCTCTCTCTCTCTCTCTCTCTCTCTCTCTCTCTCTCTCTCTGCTTTTAACTCCAATGGGATGAGTAGGTATCCTTGTCCTGATCCTTCTTCCATGCCATTTGTACCATTTTCTCACTAAATATGGACTAAAAACCTGAGCCAAAATAAAATTGTCCTGTACTAAGTTCTGTGCATTGGGTATTTTGTACCATAGATGAGAAATTGATGCATTCAGTATTAAGCCTTAAAGTAGGTTGTCATAAATTCTTATTTTGGAATAGCAGAAGTAGTCAAAATGGACAATTTTTGTGTGTGTATTATTGAACATCTGAAAATAAACTTCCATGTCCTTAAAACTTAGAAATTATGAGGGTGAGGATTGAATCACGGTATAGAGAATTCAGAGTTCTAATAATGAAAAATGTGCATAAGTATGACTTTTTAAGGAGCAGAAATGATGCTAAACCATGATCTGCTAGAATTACTTTTCTAATGATATTCTCTAGCTTGCTTTAATGGCTGATGTGTTCATTGATTTTTAATGGCTGATTGATTTTCTAACATAATTACCATAGTTTGATATGTTCTTTGTAGTATATCAAGACTGATGACATATATTATAGTATACAGAATACTATATATGGTTTTTAGTGTTCATATAATATACAATATAATAAACACAGGGTGTAGTGTTCATATAGTGTAATTTTGGTTTGTATTATTTATAAATTTTGAGCATGTGGTACTTTTCTGTAATATTTTTACATGGATATACAGAGAACCATGCATTAAGCAATATCAGGTTGTATATACACCTGGTTTATGATTAACAATTTTTAACAATTTGTTTCATTGAAAGTAGACTCAAATACAAATTAACAAGCATCTGTACTTAAATAGATGACATCAGATTTTGTGAATTGAGGCCAAGACTCTTAGTGATGAATGCATATTTTATATTATGTATATTTGCATTCTAATATGAATATAGCCTATTGATGTCAAATAGTTCATAAAACTAGTGAGAAGGAACCAAGAAATAAAAATAATTGCCATAAGGATTCAAAATCAGAAACCAAACAAACAAATGTACCACTGATGAACTAACTAACACACTCAAGAGTACCTCATGCTGATTTACTTAAATTCTTTCACGGGAAGTGAAAATTGAGACAATCTTTTATGTTAAAAAGAACACAAAAGAGAATGTGGTATTTATACACAAGCCAGTCATACCCTGCCACAGAGAAAGATAAACTCGAGTCATTTGTAGGAGAATAGATGCAGCTTGAGATTATAAAGTTACATGAAGTAAATATGACACATGAACATGAAAATTGCAGTTTCATTAATACAAAAAACTCAATCTAGGGGTTGGGGGTTTAGCTCAGTGACATAAGTGCCTGCATGGCAAACGTGAGGTCGTGAGTTCGATCCCCAGGACCAAAAAAAAAAAAACTCAATATAAAAAGTTAAAATAATGAAGAGGAAATGTTATATAATGTTATTTTATCTAGGGAAGATAGTATATCAAAAAGTGTTCCTCGATTTAAGATAATTGTGTATGTTTTACATGTTTTTTGGCCTATTAATCTGGCTGTCAATTTTCATATATTACAATTAACTATAAGTGTTTATGAGATAACTGAAAAATACACGAGATGCTGGTACAATAAAAGAGAAGTGGAGGGAGGGAAAAACAAGAAGTTTTATCTCTATGAATTCCCCACAGTGAATATATCCATTATGTACTCTAAATATGTACACCATAATATTTTTAAAAGAGAGAAAAACTATATTATGTTCCCCACAACTGATGGTGTTACTGCAAGAATCTAAGTCTATGGGTACTTTTCTTGGGGAAATAAACTGGTATATTCTGTTTCAAATTGAGTCTTTATTCCAAGGAGGGAATCCGTGATCAAACTCAGTCTATGAAATGTAATTTAGTCCACTGCTTCTGTGAAAAGAGAAATAGTATCAATGAATGATGAAAATATAACAAAGTTTAAATACATTCCATGATTTCCAAATAAATGTAAACTTTTAATAAATTAATAATAGCAAGAAATTGTTGGAGTGGTTTTCTATAGATATACACATTTTACATTTTCTGAAAACAGAAAACTATCAATAAACTATCAATACACACAGTATTCTTTGGGAGATACTGTAAATATTATAGTCCTCTGCATAGAGTCTATAAAATCAAATGAAAATCTGATCATATTAATGCAAACCTGGTATTCCAGCTCTCTAGGAGGCTGAGGCAAAAGAATCACAAATTTGAGTGTAGTCTATGCAATATTGTGAATTAACAGGGCTGTATATCAGAGTTTTTAAATTTTTCTTTAATGAGTACAAAACCACAAAATAAAGGTACAGAATTTTAAAACAAGATAATAGATTTATAATGCTTCTTACATTTCATAGTGTTATGTTCAACATAATTGCAGAGATTACATGACACACAGATATGTAATTGATCAAACAATATAAGGACAATCCACTTTCTTCAGTGAACTAAGAAAAATCAGTGGTATAATTATCTTAGCTATCTTGTGAAAACAATGAGACTCTGGGCTGTACCAGCCAGCATCATCCCCATGGGGTCTTCATGAGCCAGGAAAGTCAAAGACTTTTGGAGGGAGTGGTCTTGCTGTATTGTAGCATACTGGTCTACGGGACACTTCACACAGTGCTCCACATCTACAAGAAATTCAAATTGTCTTTAGTTCAAGTTGATTAATTCTCTCACATTTACTCAGCCATTCACATAAGTTTACAGTGTAATGGCATAGTTATATATGTAAAGACAATTACACAGGCAGGGAGAGTTTAAGACCATTGCTCCCAGCAGTGAAGTGCCTACCCAGCTCCCTAAAACACTGGACTAGGATCCTGAAGTTTCATGGGCCTAACTGGACCGTGCTCAGTGACCTTCTTTCAGTTGTGGAGCCAAGGTTGCATGAGGGCAGTCCCAGGCTGTGGGCACTGGCCCCGGGAGAGTTTAAGACCATTGCTTGCAGTGGTTAAGTGCCTGCCCAGCTCCCTAAAACACTGGACTAGGGTTGGAAGTTTTCATGAACCTAACTGGACCATGCTCAGTGACCATCTATCAGTCCAGGGAGCCAAAGCCTCACAAGGGTAATCCCAGCCCACAGATTCTGGCCTGGAGAGAGTTTAAAACCAGTGCTCAGAGTAGTTAAATGCCTGCCCAGCTCCCTAAAACACTGGACTAGGCTTTGGAGGTTTCCCAGGCCTGACTGGACCATGCCCAGTGAACTTCTTTCAGTCAAGGGAGACAAGGCCATATGAGGGTAGTTTCAACCCACTGGTGCTGGCCTGGGGAGAGCTTAAGACCATCGCCCCCAGCAGTTAATTTCCTACCCAGCTTCTTAAACACTACACTTGCCTTGGGAGAACCTGCTGGCCTGACTGGGCCATGCTCAGCAATGTTCATTCAGTCCCAGGATCTGAGGGCACAGGAGGTGATCTCCAACATGCCCAGGGGAAGTTTTGGGACATTACTTGAAGCACAGAAATGTAGGAAAATGACAAGATGAAAGACCAAAATGCAATCTCAAAACTCCAGCCCATCCCAAGAAAGCACAGGAGCCATGTACATAGAAAGAAATAGAATCCATACACATGAAAAACCTGAAATGATATCAACTGAAATAAAAAAGAAATATGGGGAGTCTATAAAAAACTAAACTCAGAAATAATCACCAAGGTAAAAGAAGAAATAATAAAAGTAGTGAAAGAAATACTGAACAGAACTAAGGAAGACACAGTTTAAAAATTAGAAGAACAAAGCAAACAGATAGAATCCCTCAATGAACAGTGTAAGAAACAAACAGAATGCATGAAGCAAATTCAAAGAGATATACTGGAAATCAAAAATTCTCTTGAAAGTTGCCAAAACTGCCTCAATGAAACTGAAGATAGAATTTCAGACCTCAAAGATAAGATTGCAGCTAGTGAACAGGAAATGAAAGATCTTTTAAAAATAACAAGGAGAGGGAGCCAAGATCCTGCAGGGGAGTAAGGACTGTGCAAGGTGAGTGCCACTGCCCCCAGGTGGGCTGGGGGAGAGCTGGCAATCCTGCGCTCCCAGCGTTTGAGTTTCTGGCTAGCTACCAGGCACACTGGATCAATCCCCAGAAGTTCCATGGCCTAAGTGCACCATGACCAGCAGCCTTCTTTCAGTTCAGTGGATGGAAACCTTGTAGGGGGACTCTCAGCCCATTTGGGCTGGCCTGGGGAGAGATTAAGACCAGCACTCCCAGCAGTTGAGGTCATATCCACCCCCCTTGGACATGGGACATGGCTCGAGGTTCAGCCAGCCCCATTTCACCACACCCAGCTTCTGCCTTTCAATTTAGGGAGCCAAGAAACTGTGGGGGAGGCCAGACAGCTCCAGGAACTGAGGGTGCAGGAGGTGATTCACCACACACGCAGAGGAAGCTTTGGAACATCGCTCAAAGCAAGGAAATATGGAAAAATGACAAAAGGAAAGACCAAAAGGCAAGCTCAGAACTCCAGCTCAAGCTGAGATGACCACAAAGTTCTCAGATGAAGATAAAAAAATGGCAAACAAATACATGCAGAAATGTTTGTGATCTCTGGTCATGTGAGAAATGCAAATTAAAACACATTGATATATCATCTCACACTGGAAAGAATAGCTGCCATCAAGAAATCAACTGATAAAATATGTTGGCGAGGCTGTGGGGGAAAAGAAACCCTGCTCCACTGTTGGTGGGAGTGCAGACTGGTGCAACCACTATGGAAATCAGTATGGAGAATTCTCAGAAGACTAGGATTGGAAACTTCATTAAACCCAGCTATTCCCCTCCCCAGGTATTTTCCCAGAGAAACTGAAAAGTTCATATCACACTGATATATGTGCACCCATGTTCATGGCAGCACAATTTTTAATAGCTAAATCTTGGAATCAACCAAGATGACCATCAACCAGAGAGTGGATGAAAATGATGTGGTATTTTTATACAATGGAATATTACTCAGCTATAAAAAAGGATGATCTTGATACATTCATAGGGAAATGGGGACAAGTTGAGACTATCCTCATTAGTGAAATAAATAAGAATCATATTTATAAATATCACATTGTTTCTCTACTGTAAAAAGTAATAAGAACTGTAGGAGTAATAAAGCCCAAAATGTGTAATTGCTACTGTAAAAAAGAGAGGAAAAGAGAGTGCTCTAAAGGATATAACTGCATGTGTGTTTAAGTGTGTAAGATAGATGACCATATTACTGTTTTTGTTAGATTTTTGAGATTTTGTTAGATTGTTAACAGTCTCATTGCTTGAATGTGTACTTTGTATGTTTTAACTTTGTAACTTGAACAACTATTCCCAATGATGACTATATGTAACTTATCAAGTGGAAATTTCTTAGTATTTTTGTTTTTGTTTTGGGTTTTTTTTTTTTGTAGTGGTTGTTGTTCTTTTTTTTTTCTTTTTTTTAATTTCTTTCCCCTTCAGAATTCTGTATTGTTGCTATGCTCTTTCTGTTTTATTTGGGTTTTATTTCATTCTTCTTCTCTTTAAATAAAATTTTTTTAAAAAAACCTCCAGGCTATCCAAAGAAAGTCTAGGAGCCATGTACATAGAAGAAAAAAGAATTCATATACCTGAAATGTCTGAAATGATATCAAATGAAATAAAGAAGCAACAAGGGGAAGATATGGAGAAATTCAAATCAGAAATAATTTCCCAGGTAAAAGAAGAAATGATAAAAGTAGTGAAAGAAATAGTGAACACATCTAGTGAAGACACAGCTAAAAAATTAGAGGAACAAAGCAAACAGATAGAAACCCTGAATGAACACTATAAGAAACAAACAGAATAGATAAAGCAGATTCAAAGAGATATACAGGCAATCAAAAATTCTATTGAAAGCTGCCAAAACCATCTCAACAAAAGTGAAGATAAAATTTCAGACTTCGAAGATAAGACTGTAGCCAGTGAACAACAAAGGAAATATCTTTTAAAAAATAACAAAGAATCAGGAAATAACAATTCAACAGCTGCAAGATGATGCAAAGAAAAATGACATAAGATTAACAAGGATAAATGA
Organism: Dolichotis patagonum; assembly: GCA_004027295.1. Taxonomy (NCBI): domain Eukaryota; kingdom Metazoa; phylum Chordata; class Mammalia; order Rodentia; family Caviidae; genus Dolichotis; species Dolichotis patagonum. The sequence goes on from PVJX010012230.1 coordinate 25,546, forward strand.
AAAAGAAGAGAACAGCCCAAATGATATAAAGAGGCTATTTACAGAAGTAATAGCTGAAAAATTCCCAAATATGAGAAGGGAAACTGACATATGGATTAGTGAAGCATATAGAACTCCAAGTAGCCATAACCAAAACAAAATTACACCCAGACACATAAAAATCACCATCCCAGAAATCCAATATAAGAAAAGAATACTAAAAGCTGTTAGAGAGAAAAGACAGATCACCTATAAAGGAAAACCTAGCAGAATCACTGCAGACTTCTGAACACAAACAATGAAGTGAAGAAGAGCATGGAGTGAAGCATTTCAGACCCTAAAGGAAAACTACTTTCAACCCAGAATGACGTACCCTGCAAAACTGTCCTTCAAAATGGATGGAGAAATAAGATACTTCCATGACAAAGAAAACCAGAAGAACTTCATGAACAGCAAACCAACCCCAGAAAGAATAATGAAAGATATTCTAGATACACATAGGAAAAAACCACCAAGCAAGGCAGACAAAAAGAATGGAAAGGTAAAAATACGACAGCAGAAAGATAACATGTCAACAATAAACCAATAAATGACAGTTATAACCATTAATGTAAATGGCCTCAACTCACCAATCAAAAAAAAACATACTAACAGAATGGATCAAGAAACAACACCCAGCCATATGCTTTCTAAAAGAAACCCATCTAACACAAAAGGAAACACATAGACTGAAAGTCAAGGATGGAAAACAGTACTTCATGCAACAGGAAACCAAAAAAAGTGGGAGTAGCCATTCTGTTTGCAAACAATGTGAATTTCAAACCAAGAATAATCCAAAGAAATAAAGAAGGTCAGTACACACTAGTTAGGGGGAAACTTCAAGAGGAAGAGATAACAATCTTAAATATATATGCACCAAATTCCAGAGCACGCAGGTATACAAAGCAAATACTAACAGAAATGAAAAACCAAATAAGCAATGACACAATTATAAAAGGAGACTTTAAAACACCATTGATACAAAGGGACAGATCAACTAGACAGAAAATCAGCAAAGAAAAAACAGAACTGAATCACATCTGTAAACAAATGGAATTCATAGATGTATATAGAGTGTTCCACCCAAGAACATCAGAATATACCTTCTTCTCAGCAGTACATGAGACATTCTCTAAAAGAGACCATATACTAGCTCACAAACCATATTTAAGTAAATGAAAAACAATTGAAATTATCCCATGCATGTTATTGGATCATAGTGCTATGAAACTAGAAATTAATGAAAAAAGCAACTGCAAAAACCTCCCAAACACATGGAAACTGAGTAATACTCTCTTGAGCAATCAGTGGGTCATGGAGGAAATTAAACAAAAAATTAAACAATATCTACAAGCAAATGAAAATACAAACACAACTTACCAGATTTTGTGGGAATCAATGAAAGCAGTTCTCAGAAGAAAATTTATTGCACTGAGGTCCGACATCAGGAAGACAGAACGAACACAAATAAACAACCTGATGCTACAACTCAAACATCTAGAAAAAGAAGAGCAAGCCAAGCCCAAAGCCAAAAGAAGGGAGGAAATTATAAAGATCAGAGCAGAAATTAATGCAATAGATACTAAGAAAACAGTACAAAGAATCAATGAATCAAAGAGTTGGTTCTATGAAAGAATAAATAAAATTGATAAGCCCCTGGCCAACCTTATTTTAAAAATGAAAGAAAAAACTCAAATTCATGCAATAAGGAATGAAAAAGGTAAAATTACTACACACTCGTTGGAAATACAGAAGGTCATCAACACCTATTTTAAAAACGTCTGCTCTCATCGGTTCAATAACACTGAAGAAATAGACAGATTCCTAGATACATATGAACTACCAAAGTTGGATCAGGAAGGTGTAAAAATGCTGAATAGACCAATTTCTATTAATGAAATTGAAAATGTAATTAAGTCCTTACCAAGAAAGAAGAGCCCAGGACTAGACGGATTCACTGCAGAATTCTACAAGAAGTACAAAGAAAACTTAATTCCAGTACTCCCGAAACTCTTAAATGAAATTGAAAGGGAAGTAATTCTTCCTAAAATATTTCCTTCTTGGAAGCAAATATTACTCTAGTACCAAAACCTGAGAAAGACTCAACTAAAAAAGAGAACTATAGGCCAATCTCCCTAATGAACATAGATGCAAAAATTGTCAATAAAATATTGACAAACAGGATGAAGCAAATCATCAAGAAGATTATACACCAAGACCAAGTGGGATTCATCCCAGGAATGCAGGGATGCTTCAACATATATCAATCAATAAATGTAAACCACCATATCAATAGAGTCAAAAGTAAGAACTACATGATCACCTGTATAGATGCAGAAAACGCTTTTGACAAGGTCCAACACTCATTCAAAAAAGAACCTTACAGAGAATTGGAATAGATGGCCTTTACCTCAATATGATAAAGGCCATCTATGACAAAACAACAGACAGCATCATATTAAATGGCTCAAAACTGAAATCCTTTACCTTAAAATCAGGCACAAGGCAAGGATGCCCCCTGTCACCTCCTATTCAACATAGTATGGGAAATAATAGTCAGAGCAATTAGACAAGAAAGAGAAATAAAAGGAGTAAAGACAGGAAAAGTGGAAGTTAAATTATCGTTATTTTCAGATGACATGATACTTTAAGTAGAAGACCCCCAAAATGCCATGGAAAGATTCCTAGATATAATAAATAAATTCAGCAAGGTAGCTGGATACAAAGTCAATACTCAAAAATCAATAGCATTCCTATGCACTAACAACAAACATACTGAGAGAGAAATAAGAGAACTCACACCCTTCACACTTGTATCCAAAAAAATGAAATACTTAGGAATTAATCTCACAAAAGAAGTAAAAGTGCTATACAGGGAAAATTATAATACCCTGAAAAAGGAAATCGAAGAGGACCTCAGAAAATGGAAAGACATCCCTTGTTCATGGATAGGAAGAACAAACATTGCGAAAATGGCAATTCTCCCAAAATTACTATACAGACTCAATGCAATCCCAATCAAAATACCACTAACATACCTCATAGATCTAGAGAAATCACTCCTAAAATTCATCTGGAACCCAGAAGAGACCTAGAATAGCAAAGGCAATTCTAAGCAGCAAAGGCAAGGCAGGAGGCATCACAATCCCTGACTTGAAATTATACTAAAAAGCTTCAGTAATAAAATCAACATGGTACTGGAATAAAAACAGACCTGAAGATCAGTGAAATAGATTGGAAGATACAACAACAACCACAAACTCACTCAACAACCTTATCTTTGATAAAGGGGCCAAACATGTTCACTGGAAGAACGACAGTCTCTTTAACAAAAGGTGCTGGAAAACTTGGCTATCCATATGCAGAAGACGAAAACTAGACCCAAGCCTATCACCATGTACTAAACTACAATCTAAATGGATCAAAGCTCTAACTATTAAAACAGAAAAACTAAATCTGCTGGAATACAAAGTAGGTAAAAATATCAAAGATATAGGAGTAGGTAGAGATTCGTGAACAAAATCAAACCACATGGGAAATAATTCCCAGAATTGATAACTGGGAACACATCTTATTAAAGAGTTTCTGCATGTTGAAAGACATTTACAGCAGAGTGAAAAAAAACCCAAAAATTTGGAAAAAAAATCTTAATGGACTTCCCTCAGACAAAGGACTTCTGTCTAGAACTTATAAAGAATTAAAAAAATCAGAACCTCGAAATCCAAGATGCAATCCAAAAATGGGCATCTGAAATGAATACACAGTTCTCAGATAAAGAAATATGAATGGCAAATAAATACATGAAAAAATGTTCATCATCATTAGTCATGAGAGAAATGCAAATTAAAACCACACTGAGATTCCATCTCACTCCAGAAAGAATGGCCAGGATTAAAAAAAACTACCAACAACAAATGCTGGAGAGGCTGTGGGGAAAAGGGACTCTTCTGCACTGTTGGTGGGAGTGTAGACTGGTGCAGCCACCATGGAGGTCAGTCTGGAGAGTCCTCAAAAAGCTGGGTTTGGAAGTCCCATTTGACCCAGCTATTCCACTTCTAGGCATATTCTCAGAAGATCTGAAAACATCATACCACAGTGGCATATGTGCTCCCATGTTTATAGCAGCACAATTTGTAATAGCCAGATCTTGGAAACAACCTAAGTGCCCATAACTGAGGAATGGATTTAAAAAGTTGTGGTATTTTTATACAATGGAGTATTACTCAGCTCTAAAAAATGACCACATTGAGATATTTATAAATAAATGGACAAAATTGAGACTATACTCATAAGTGAAATAAATCAAACTCACATGTGTAAATACCATATAGTCCCCCTAGTATGAGAGTTGGTAACATTATATAAGATTTTATGGTAATCATGATTCCCCATTTCATTGCTTAGAAGTCTTTCAATATTTTCATCGATCAATTGTAATGGTTTTATTCTGTTTTGTTTGACTTTATTATGTGTGATGTTATGAACAGCTGTTTTGAAGAAAACAAAACATATGACAGCTATTGCTGATTTAATATTGTCTTGCTTAGAGGTCCTACCATGCTTCTACTCTGCTATTACCATCGGTTCTATCATGTTGTGTCTTATAGGGATTTTAATATATGTGATAGTATAAACAAAGTTTTTATTGAAAATGAGATATTATAGTAGCCATTGATCAGTCTCTATTATTTGGTTCAGAATGTCCTGTAATTCTTTCATTCTTTTGAATGGTTTTATACTATTTTGGTATGTTTGATGTTATTGTATTTGAGACTATGCTCAACTATAACAGAGAAAGAGATATTATGATAGCTACTGTTAATGTCCAGTTGTCTTATTGTAATGTGCTGTGTCACTTATGTTGTTCTGTTCTGATATGCTTTATTCTGCCCTCTTTTGTTTTATTCTCTTTTTAAAAAAGAATGACCACATTGAGATATTTATTTTAAAATGGGATACAACTTGAAACCATACCCATAAGCTAAATAAATCAAACTCAAATGTATAAATACTGTATAGTATCCCTAATGTAAGAAATGTAATCATGCATAATATTTTATGGTAATCATGATTCCCCATTATATTGCTTTAAGCCTTTTAATGTTTTCATTCATCAGTTGGAATACTTTTATTCTGTTCTATTTTATTTTAATATGTGTGATGGTATGAGCAGCTATTTTGCAGAAAACAAGACATTATGGCAGCCATTGTTGATTTATTATCATGTTGTTTTGAAGGCCTACCATGCTTTGTTCTTCTATTACCATTGGTTCTATCATGTCATGTGTTACTGGATTCTAATATATGTGATAGTATAAACAAAATTTTTATGGAAAATGAGATATTATAGCAGCCATTGTTCATTTTCTTTTATTTAATTCAGAATGCCCTGTAATTCTTTCATTCTCTTGAATGGTTTTATACTATTTTGTTATGTTTGATATTATTGTATGTGAAGCTACACTCAACTATTGCAAAGAAAGAGACATTATGGCAGCTGCTGTTAATATCCAGTTGTCTTGTTCTAAAGTGTATTGCTTATGTTGTTCTGTTCTGATCTGCTTTGTTCTGCTCTCTTTTGTTTTATTCTCTTTAAATAAATATTTTTTAAATGAAGAGGCATTATGGTAGCTACTGTTAATATCCTGATGTCTTGTTGTAAAGAGTTGTGTTGCTTACATTATTCTGTTCTGATCTGATTTATTTTCTCCTCTTTTGTTGTATTCTCTTTAAAATTAAAAACATTTTAAGAAGAAGTCCTTTGACTTCATCAAGTTACTAGCAAAAAGCAAAGACTAATTTTGCTATATTGAGTGCTTTATGTGTTTGCCCAATTTTCTGGGATTGATTACTTGAATAGTTGTTCTAAAAACTAAAGATGCTGTCCTGTTTTGTGCTTTGCACTGGTGTTATCTGTGGGTACCTGCAGTTTGAGTTCTTTTCCTCAAATTCTTCCTTGTTTCTTTCCTGTCTCTGGTCCCAGGTCTGCTACCCTGTGGTGGTGACTGGGAAAAAGCCTGGCTGGTCTCCTGGCTTAGCCTCACTTTCATTTCCTGAAATGCCCCTGATGCTTAGTGTGTATCATGACTTTTGCAAATATTGCCTTGCTTAAAAAGAAATTTTATTATCATATTTTGTATGTTCAACTGATAGATTTTTCTTGCAGTGAGCATATGTATGCATTCTTGTTTTCAAAGAAAACTATCTTAGGAGAAGAAAACAGATTGTCCTAACAAATGTACGGGTCCAATCAATGATAACTGGGCAAAAGTGAATTTCAGCATCATGGTAAAACAGAATTTACATTATGCTACAGGACTGTGTCAGCCTGAATGGGAATATTATTTTAGACACTGAAAGTGGTACACAGCATCCATGAACTGCTGAAAGTAGAAGAATCTGATTTACTTCCCTTGCCAGTGGAAAGCCTGGGACATTTGGCCAGCAGTGGACTGGCCTTCTTTCCTCATCTTGCTCCTCCTTGCACTCCAATAGATGGGGACAGTTTTCTGCAGTATCCACTCCAGCTATCAAGCTGCATTCTCTAGCTCAACATGAGCACAGCTGGATATTATGGTATCCTTTCCCCACTGATTTACACATAAAATGCATATAAAACAAAAACTACATACATAGATACATGACTCACATTCACAAAGGATTATTGAACAAGAGTACATAGAAAGAGTCATACAACTACACATAGGAAAAATTACCACACACTAAAAATTTTGACCCTGAGTTAAAATACAAATTTCACATGTTTCCATCATAAAGAGTATTACACATAACAGAGGATGGGCAATTTAAGCTAAAAAACTGTGAGAGAAATTCTTACTGTTTTATGGGACCCAGGAATATGGATCTGTAAATAAAAGTATTAAAACTGTTAAAAAGGTTGAAAAATTCAGTTTTGGAAACAAAAAAATAATTAAAATTGAGCACAAATAATAATATTGATGGTAGAATCACTGGAACAAAAGTGTAAAAAATTTTGGTTGAAAAAGATGACCCTTCCTGATAATTACAAGTGCAAGACTATTCAGGAAAGAAGCAATATTCATTTATGTATTATAGTAAATCCCAAATTGTATCAAATATAAGACAGGAAAATGGTGCAGAATAGCCTCAGACACTACACATATTTTGGTAAAAGAATATATTTGAAATTTAAGAAGGATTTTTTCTTCTAGAATCTATTTTACATTTGAACTCAAGAAGACAATTTCTCTCTGGCTTTAACAAAATAATGTAGCATTTAGGTGCAAAGATGCAGCCCAGCACCCCTGCACTGGAGGCCAAGATAGAGAAGACCTCCATGGCAACCCTCAACTTCCCCTTGCTGCTGTGGTACACAGGGAGGAAGGTGACCCACACACTGCAGAACACCAGCATGCTGAATGTCAGGAACTTGGCTTCATTGAAGGTGTCAGGCAGGTTCCTGGCCAGGAAAGCCACGGTGAAGCTGAGCAGGGCCAGGGAGCCCAGGTATCCCAGGACACAGTAGAAGGCAGTGAGGGAGCCCTTGTTGCACATGATGATGATGTGACCATGTTCAGAGTGTGCATCTGTGTCAATGTAGGGTGGATTTGTCCCCATCCAGATGCCACAGAGAGTGAGTTGTATCAGGGAGCAAATGAGAATGATGTAGTTTGGTGCCCCTGATACCAGCAACTGCCTCATCCTTCTGCCTGGAGCAGTGACCTTAAAGGCCAGAACCACAGTAATGGTTTTGGCCAAGACAGAGGAAACAGCCACAGTGAAGACAACTGCAAATGTGGTCTGCTGGAGGATGCAGGTGGCTGTGTTGGGACGGCCAATGAAGAGCAAGGCACAGAGGAAGCAGAAGGTGAGGAAGATGAGCAGGGTGTAGCTGAGAGCCCTGTTGTTGGCCTTGACAATGGGAGTGTCTTGATGCTTCACAAAGAACCCAAGGACGGAGGCTGTGAGGACAGTGAGACTCAGGGCGGTGCCAGCAAGTGCTTTTCCCAAAGGATCTTCATAAGCTAGAAAAGTCACAGATTTTTGCAGGCAGTGGTTTCTCTGAGTGTTGGCATATTGGTGATCTAAACACTTTGCACACTGCTCCATGTCTAGGAAAAATTAAAATTGTCACTTGCCTATGTTTATTGTTTCTTTGTTTTCCTACACACCTATCCATGAAAACTTATTAAATTGTCAGTTTATTTTTTGTCTTTCTTTTTCAATATGTGGCTGTGAAATAAGAAACTTTGCCCTGAGATATATTCCCTAGCCTTTTACATTTTACTATTTTTGAAATGATCTTCTTAAGTCACTGTTTCCAAGGCTGTGTTTCCACAGAAAATCCTCTTGACTCAGTTTCTCAGAGCCCTGGATTTGAGGCATACATCACGACAACTCACTTTTCTATTTCTTTCTAGATATGAAGTAAAAGATCACTACATAGAGAATAACTCCTAAATAATACAATTTGTTGTTTATCCTTTTTTGTAAATCTGACATATTCATAAACACATTCTATTTTTACAAAGCAATAGATGATCTATCTTTATACTACTCAGCTATAAAGAATAATCATGGTGAGATATTTATAAATAAGTGGATGCAACTTGAGACCATACCCATAAATGAAATAAACCAAACTCACATGTATAAATACCGTATAGTCTCCCTAGTGTAAGAAATGGTAAGAGTACATAAGATTTTATGGTAATCATGATTCCCCATTACATTACTTTGAAGCCTTTTAATGTTTTCATTCATCAATTGGAATGGTTTTATTCTGTTTTGTTTGATTTCATTATGCATGATGTTATGAACAGCTATTTTGAAGAAAACAAGAAATTATGGCAGCCATTGCTGATTTCATATCATCTTGCTTTGAAGTCCTACCATGCTTTTGTTCTTCTATTACCACTGGTTCTATCATGTGTGCCTTATTGGATTTTAATATATGATATATGATAATATAAACAAGTTTTTTATGGACAATGAGATATTATAGCAGCCATTGTTCATTTTCTGTTATTTGGTTTGGAATGCCCTGTAATTCTTTCATTCTATTGAATGGTTTTATACTATTTTGTTACGTTTGATATTATTGTATGTGAAGCCATGCTCTACTATTACAAAGAAAGAGACATTATGGTAGCTACCATTAATATCCAGTTGTCTTGTTGTAAAGTGCTGTGTTGCTTATATTGTTCTGTTCTGATCTGCTTTGTTCTGTCCTCTTTTGTTTTATTCTCTTTAAAATAAAAAACTTTAAAAAAATAAAATGAAATTGTAACTTGCTTAGGCTTATTGTTTCTTTGTTTTTCTACAAACCCACCCATGAAAACATATTAAACTGTTAATGTTTAATTTTTGTCTTTCTTTTTCAATATGTTGGTTTGAAATAAACTTTGCACTGTAATATATTCCCTAACCATTTACATTTTATTATTTTTGAATCACTCTATTGCCAAGGCTGTGTTCCCACAGAAAATCCTCTTGACTCAGTTTCTGAGAGCCCTGGATTTGAACCATACATCATGACTACTCACTTTTCTATTTCTTTCTAGACATAAAGTAAAAGAATGGTACATAGAGAATAACTCCTAAATGATACTATTTATTGTTTATTCTCCTTTGAAATTCTGGCATATTCATAAGCACATTCTCTTTTTACAAAATAATAAATGATCTATCTTTATACCTTATATTCATTACTTCAATTATTTGCTCTAAATAAATATCTAGAAATTATTCCCCAGATATTGCATGAATAATCTCATATTAGGAAGCCAACATAACTTGCTAAGTCCCATGGAAGTACATATGAAGAAATATATGCAATGAGAAGTAGTTCCATTATTGACCCTCTCCATCTATGAACATTGTTCAAGCAAACACTTCTTTACTTTTTATTGTCAAAGGACTATTTAGCAACGTGATTTTGGTATCTTTAGTAAAAATTACAGGGTGTATTGCTACACACTTCATGATTTTTAACTGTTGAATAAATCAGTTTTCCAAATTTTATGTAAGTGTGCCTAATGACTGAAATGTGAAAACAGGTTTGCACTGTCTTGTAAGAGTCTAGCATTCCATAATCAAAAAATCCAATCATTTTATTCATTTACTTGTACTTTATTCTTAAAAACTATTATCATTGGAAATCCTACCATTCATTTTTCCTTTTTCTAACACATGATAGATGATAGATAGATAGATAGATAGATAGATGATAGATAGATTGATGATAGATAGATATAGATAGATGAATAGATAGATAGATAGATAGATAGATAGATGATAGATAGCCACATACTGCATTGATCATGATGTAGAGTGTAATGTCTGGCCAAAGTAGATACAGAATATTCTTATCTCATTTGTGATTTCAAAAATAGAACAAAAATTGTAAAGTATCCTACAGGTTAATATAATTACAATTTTGGAGGGCACTTACATATTTTTCTCCTAAACTTCATTTGGTAAAAATTATTTCTTTTTATTTTTTCATGAATCACATTGATGCCCAATTTTATTATGCCATCTCCACTTTGTAAGATCCATTAAATGCTGGTACATTTAATTATATTTTATAAGCGTGAAACATACACTCTAATTTGGAATAGAATATGTGAATTTAGTTTGAACAGGAATGTGGATTTATGCCACCTCTTTGTATTCTGATATAATGCTAGTGCTGTCTCATCTGTAAAAATGCCTGTGAAACTCTCCGGAAAAGGAAATATTATGCCTTGTAAAATCCCATATTCTGTGTGCATATCTCATCCTTACAGTTCTGTGGTAGACTCTGATTCATGTCATAGTCTGTCTCTCCAACTCACTTATGCATTCAAAGAGAATAAGGATTAAATCTTATCAAACTTGATCTGTCTGTGCACCTGCCCTTGCATGAAAATCAAGGATGCCTGACCTTGTCTTGACTGATATGTTGCTGTTGATCCAGAGGTTGTAAACAGTTGGATTTAATCCTACTTTGTGTTAAATTTCATGATGGAGATGGAACTTAGAAGCTATGGGGTAGAGCAAAGAGCTTGTCTTGAGAAAAGAATGTTTTTAATAGGATTAGATAAATAAATCAATGCCATTAGCTGTGGTAGTTCATAAGTGTTACTCCAGACAATTAGTGGGTTGAGACAGGTCTACTGAATCTATGAGGGAGTCTTAAGTAAATTAGAGATATCCTGTCTCATAAAGACAAATAAAAACATCTAGGGACATAGATCATTGACAGAGTACATTTTGTATTAATTTCTAGAAATGCAAAAAACAAACATGAACATTAGTAAGAATGAAATGAAAGGAAAATAAATTGGAGTGCATTTCAAAGAGGAAAATGTGATATCCAACCAGGCAATGGCACTCAACATAACAAATAATTTGATAAGTGAAAGAGGAATTTATCATTGGTTTCCTCTAAAATATATTTTCCATTTCCCACATGGAGGAAGTGAACATAAAATTGAGTGAGAAAGTGTCCACATGATATATTCCTACCTGTGTCATTGGAGATCTCATTGTCTGCACAAGGGGTACAATCAAAACAACAGGCAGCCTTTCCCTCCTGAGAGCTTCTTCTGAATCCAGGGTTGCAACTCTCACTGCATACTGAGCGGGGAGTCTAAGGAAAACATATATGGTGGTAACTTCTTAGGTATGTATTTACTATTTCAGAGCTAAAGGGATGAATTTAAGTTGTATACACACAAAAACACAACTAATTACATGACAAAATTATTACATAATATGAAATATATGTATTTGCAAAAATAAAACTAAGTAAATATATTTCTTTCTCACTCATTAGAAATCTTATAAACATTTTTAAATTGAAAATTTAGTTATTCAATTTCCACCTGTGACCATTGCATGAGCAAAATCACAAGTACAAAACCTATGATAGTATTTAGCTTACTTGTGGCTGAGGAAGGGAGTCATGACTAGGTACAGCATACCTCTGTAACTCCTATGGTCCACTCTATCATAGCCTCAGACAAAGTCATTTTTTGGCCATCTTGAGCGTGTGAAGAAAATGTTCCTACTTTAGCCTTACATCTAAGACCTTCTGGAAAGTTCCAAAAGTTGACAATGTCATATTCTGAGTTTATCTTTGCTCCATCATTCAAGTTCACTTCGTCTCCAGCAGGATTGTTAAATTGGATGTTCCTCAGAAAGGGATGCATCTGAAAGAGACAAATCATCCTATGTGAACAGGGCTCTGGGATATAGATAGAAAATATGGGTGAGGCAAAGGTCCAATGTGTTGTTAATTCCATTTATATAAAAGCAACTTTAACACTGGATACCTATTAAATAGAAGTACATGAATGTGTGAGATCTAAAATACCTGCATGAGTTCAATAAATGCCAGCAAGTTTTAGGAAAAAAAAAACTATGCAAGTCCATTTATATACAGTATGAAGTTGTATTGGGAAAAACATCAACTGTGGAATCAAAGCTTCTAAAACTCACAAATTTACTGTCTATTTCACTATTCCCATAATATCTACCAACAAAGATTTCATCAATTATCAGAAGAGTTTTCAGAATTAAATGAAATTTAATTACATGCAGTCTCAGATTTAATGCCATTTAGCTTAGTAAGTGAGTACAGCTTTTCCAGTTGTCCTTAAAGAAAATCATGGAACATGATTTCATGGATAAGACATTGATATCTTACAGACAGAAGCAGTGCCCTTGTCTTCTGACTCCTCCTCCTTTCCAGTGGCTTTTATTTGAGGGTCATTTCAACTCAACTCAAGATATGCCATTTCTTGCATTTTGTAGAAATCATTCTAATATACTTGGATGAAACATATAAAATAACTTGAGAGATTCACATTGATGACACTGCATGCCATGCAAAGAAGACACACTACCTGCCAGGGTGGAAACATCATCACTTGACTATTTCTCACTGGTGGCCTTTGTACTTCTTCAAAAACCATAGCATGGAGGGCATAGGCCACAGCATACACACCATTGTATATATTATAGCTCCCATCGCTCATGGCTGTGTCAAAACGATTTGTAGGCAACGAAGTCACAGAGGCGTTGGGTGTACAGTTCTCCAGTGCACAGTCAGGCTCAGAGAATGAGCAGTAGAAATTCATGTACCAATACATAAAGAGATAAGTATCTTCTGGGTATTTGAAAGGGGTGGCTTCCTGGACAAAATTTTTGAAACCTGAAATCTCTTCATGGTGTTGTGAAAAAACAAAAGTCCCATGGAATTGGTCTAGTATGAAATTTCTCCCATCCAGCTCACCATGCCATTGTGAGTTTGTCACCCAGACTTTCCATGACACTAAATGTTGCACTATGTTGTAACTCACACCATTTTGACTATCAGTATCATAGTAAATAACCACCACATTGACTGATGATGTATCTATGGTCAGGATATCATGCTTCTGTAGGGTTGAGAGATATGACACAGCCACAGTTGAAACCATTTTCACAAAGGCTATGCAGACTCCATTCCTGTCCATCTCAGTTCTTACTTCTGAGAGAAACTGAAGACCCTTATGGCCCTCTGTGATGAACAGGCCCACCCAGGTCCAGCGGAAATGAAGCATCAAGGACACCATGCCAAGGGCTAAATACATGTCCTTCGGGGCCACCTGATAGAGTGAAGGATACTTGACACCGTCAGTCAGTGTAGAATCAAATGAGCCAAAGGTAACCTTAAAGGAAAAGGAAATTAAGTAATACACTGAGATGTTTGTGGAAAGCACAGTGGTAGTGCTGAAGTGTCCTGAGTACCATGTAGGAGTTGTAGAAGGGCACACATTTTCTTCCCATCTTTCTAAACATCTCCCTTACAAGATATTTTTAAAAATCAATGAATTACTCTGCCATCCCAGAAACATATTTCTTTCCTTCTTTCCTTCCTCTTTGATCCAAAGAAAAGGAAAGTTGTGAGAAACCCAAGAAGTCTTTGTGTGTGGTCTCTGGCAACTTTATACTCATGGATAGATGCTGTCAGGCTCAATTTTAATCCTTTATACTCCTGATGGCTGAAGCATCAAGGATTTGCTTCCATCATTTCCTGTCTCACCAACCCTCACCTGTGGAAATCTATAGAGCTCCAATAGTGGTCCAATCTCTGCTGAGGTTCCCCATGGTGTTTCTATCAGTACTGCTGCACACTTGCTTTCTCTCCTACATGTGTAATTAGGGATCTCGTGTTGTCCTGTGAGCAACATGAAGGAATTTTCTAGTATCCTCCAATGACTATAAATGAAATTATAGAACTCGTAGCCCAGAGAAATGTTGGGTAAAAGATGGGGATTCCTGTTGATCTCTTCTATAGCAAAAGTGAAGGCCAGGTACATCTGGTAGCTGCTGAGTGTAAGCCTGCATAGGGAGCACAGAGGTCCTTAGGAAAAAGACTCAATCAGTGTTTATCTTCCAATCCAGACTAACATGATTTAGGACTGAATACCTGCATTCTTTCCACACACTCATATATTTAGAACCAAGTATGAATATGATGATATTAGAAGATTGGCTTTTTGGAAGACAATAGAAATTAGATGAATAAAGAGAGTGAATTTCCCATGAAGGAGCTTAGTGGCTTTACAAGATTCCTGGAAGAGTTAATTCATCATGCTGCTCTATGTGTTAAATAACATGCACTTACTATATATATATATATATATATATCCATAATAAAATTTGTGTGCACAATTACACTATGTAGGTTTTAGAGAGATGTGATATTTTTAAATACACTGAGAGTTTTCAAGGACAAAATAATACATCTATTGAAGTACCTATAGTGTTCAACACCAACAAGAATCTATTTCTGTTTAAATGCTTTATTTTAGGAAAAAAGATATTTCTTTAATATTATCATTTAAATGTATCAAAATGTTGTTATCCATCCTCAAGCATATGAAGAAATGCAGGGGTGATGGGCAAATTGATCTACTGGATTTAATTATTAGCTAGCATAAATATGTTCCAGCATGTAGCACTGTATTTATGAATGTATATAGTTGTATTTGCTAACTAAAGATAAAAGTAAAGATAAAATTGAAATCCTTTCAAGTAAAAGCTTAGATTTAGCTTGAAGAATAAAGCAGCAAGTCACAGTAAAGATGGCTGAAGCTCAGGCATAAAAGCTCACCCTCTTTCCAGGAATTCATACCCAGATAACTGCTCTACCCTTCTCCTCCTGTGATTTCTGTCAAGAAAACTGTAAACAATGTGACTGACAAGGTGCAGTCTCCCTTAGTGTGGAATGAAGCTTCTTGCAGAAACTATACATCAAGATCAGTTTCACTGAAAATGTAGTCAAAGTAATATTTCTAGGCATCAGAATCACTGAGTATTGCTTTGGGGTTTCTAAGCCATTGAATAAATATCCAGTTACTAGAGGAAAAAACAATTGAAAATACAAGCTGGTATTTATATCTCATTAGGAATAAGATTATTCTCATAAAAATAAAAGAAACAAAACTAAGTCCTGAAATAAAAACTGAGTAAATTTGAATTAAAAAATGGCTCCAATATAAAATTGGTAAGTGAAGGGTCAGGGATTTATCTCACTGTCACAAGTGCCAGCATGGCAGCCAAGGTTGTGAATTTGATCCCAGGTACAAAAAAAATTGGTAAGTGCAAGTCCTTTGAGAAAAACATATATATTGTATAGCAGCAGCCTTAACAAAACTTACAATAAGATATTTTTAAAAGCCCTACATTTCTACTAAAGAGATAAAAGCACTAAAAAGAATATTTCATAAATTTTAGTATTAAAGAATTTCATAAATGTTTCCACTAGTCAAAAACAGTAGATGGAGAATTGTATCATGACAAATGTTACAGAAGTGCTCTGAAATTTGCAAATCCACAAAATTAGTGAAAATGCTTCATAATCTAAAACAAACATGTTATTTAGAGGAAAAGCAAAGATAAAGCTTTGTCAATGAGACAGACCATAAAAATTAACCTGTCTATACATCTTTCTGTATATCTATCAGATATTCATCTACCTTTTGTGACAAGATTTGTTTAGAAATTCACTAAGTGTTAAATGATGTTATTCTTAGCAAAATTAAAGAGTTATGAAAACTAAAGCTAAGTAAGCACACTCATTTATTGCAAAATAATTCTAAGGTGCTAAATAATTTTTCAAAATATAAAAGTAATAAACTTAACAAAATATATTTTTAGTGTTATACATTGAGATGCCCTGCAAGTAGGAAAAAGAAAAATGTTGAGCATTTTATTCCAACCTAGCAGCTCATACCCAGGTCTGGTTAAGCATGATTTATGTGGTATTTTCATACAATGGTGTACTATTCAGGTAAAAAGAAAGTTAAAATTGATGCTTTTATAGGTACATGAATGCAACACTTATAGGTGAAATAAATCAGACTCACATGTATAAATATCTTCCTGTCTCCCTAATGTAAATATCTGAAAGACATATAAATTCCAAGATGTACAACAGATACAGTTAAAAATGAAAGAGAAAGAAACTGATCAAAATGAAATAATAACTAAGATAGGGGAAAGAAGAAAAGAAAGAAGGGAAAAGATACACAGTGCTTGGCTCTAGAGCAAGGTCAACTGTAAAAACAGCCTGATTTTCTGAGCATATGTGAGGGCAGTAGAGGACAATGGAATAGCGCATAGCTTGTCCACTCCTCTTAGGAATAGAAACAAACCCTATATGCTTGAGCTATTCTTGAAATCTGATAATGCTTGGTGTCTGCTCGATTTCTCCTTCCCCACTAAATTCAGATGATGTCCTGTCACAGTGCACTGTCTATAGTTAGAGTCCTTTCAGGTGGATTTCCCAGACTCCCTCATTCCCCCTCCATCCTCCTGGTTATCTATAAATACACATTAGCACATCCACCACCCAGAATCCATCCCTCCAAACAAATCATTTCTCAGTACATTCCATACTAGGGTTATGTTGATATCAAATAATATCCTCTTTATAAGTTTCAGTAAGTGACATCAGTAATTACTGCTCTCACAGAGTTTAAGTGATTTTGAGCAGTTTTCTAGTGAAACATTCAAAAACAGATCTGATCTGTCACAAACGAAACAATAGCAGGATCAAGTATCAACGTTTGTATGTTAAGCACATCAGTAACAGCACACATTTTGGAAAATAATGGAAGAAAAATGCACTTTCAAGGTGTGGTGACAAATGTCTGCAATGCCAGCTGATCAAAAAACTTAAGTAGAGGAAATTGTGGAGACCAGGAGAGTGCTGGTATCACAGTCAGCACAGTGCATTCCCATCACAAAAACTATGTAAACATGAGGAAAGTGTACAGGAATAAAAACACAAGAAAATATCTGGACACTATAAAGAGTATGAGGTAGGCAGGGACACCATTTTTGAAAGCAAAAGGCCCAAATGCCATACTATGCTGTCCCTGACCCTAAATAGGCTGTCTCCCTAAAGAGACTACAATCACAGTGGGTGAATAGAGGGACCTGGATTCACAACTAATAGAAGAGTCTAGCATCAAGGTCAAAGCAATAAAACAAAGTTTAATAAATGGTTAATTAACACATGCATGGGTACATAGAAGAATGAAAGCACAGAACACATTACATCACCAGGTCAGAAGAGCCTTCACCCTGAATTTCCAATTCCAGTGCTGAGTAGTCCCTTTATAGGGTATTCAGGGTTCTGATTGGGAATGTCCAGGCACAGTGTCCTCTCTAGAGATGAGATTCCAAAATCTTCCTACCAGTGAGGTCTCTTAAATACCAGTGGAGACAAAGGTGGCATCATCCCAAATTTCTGCATGAACAGCAGCAGGGAGTCTGTGGCCCACAGACCTGGCCAAGCACCTGAAGGAACAAACATCTGCATCTTCTAGGCAGGTAAGAAGGAAACTCTTTGGGAGCTGGCCAGGCTAGCAGTGAGTCTCTGCTCATAGCAGGTTGTGTACCATTCATTCTAATGTGTAGTCTTTAGAACAAGGCACAACACTGTGTGTGACCCTAGAAGATCTTTCCACATTGAATTTTAACCCTTCCCATGGGCAGCAGCTGCATGAACACTTTGGGGATGGCACCGTCTATAAGACTCTGTCTATCACAGTTCCAGTGGCATCTGCTTTTCTCACAAAGGCACAAGTCACTTGCTAGAGTTGTCTCACCTTTTGAATAATTCATTATTCTCTTACATATTTGGCATGAGACCTGATGAAATAATGTCTGAACGCAGCAAAGATGCACACAACCCACTAAGTAAGACTGACCTCTGTGGGGAACATTTTTTTCAGCTGATTCATCCCTTATTCTGGGCCCAGGTTTTGGTTCCTGGAGCACCCTAGAGTCTGTTTGAAAGAGTAATTGAATATTGACCCTAAGGAATTATTCCAGACACAAGAGGTAGAATTGGCAGAAGACAATGTGTAAGAATGTAAGGAACTTTCTGCATAGTTAGAGAAACATCAGCCATTAGCTCATTGAATTAGGATATATTTGAGAATAACCTCTGAGCATTCAATTCAATCCCAGCAGATCAACTGTGATGAGGAACATCATCTACTGTTATGAAGTGATATCTAGGAAGGAGGGAGTGCATGGAGCACAGAATATGATGGAAAGTGAGGTCTCACTCAGGTTCCAAGAGTGAGAATGAGAAGCTAAGAACACAGGAAAACCAAAAGAATCTTCTCTTCCCACATGTGGGTGGCACAATAGGGAAGCACCATAGAGGATATTGATGCATCAATCCGTAGGTTCCTAGACATCATCTACCCTAATAGTGAGAAGAAAATAAACAAATGAAGACACTTACTGAATGAAATAGAATTCTCTGGTTGGCCTTATATGAAAGATACCTGTATAGTAGATATAGTAATAAAGAAACAAAAAACACCCAATGACCACATCTCCATCCTTGTGCACACTGGTGCTCCTTTGGTGAAGGCAGGCTTCATTTTCATAAGCACACACTAAAATAGGAAACTGCAGGAGCAGGAAGAGAACAATCAAAGGCAACATCTTAGATGTATGTGCAGTGCATTAGGCTGTTTCCTCTTCACGCAGCCTAAGGCAGGTTTATATATATGGTATGTGTACATGTTTCAGAGTGATATTGTCTCTGACTCAGGTGGACACTCTGATGCCCCTGGCTCCTGTCACTAGTGCCTGCTCCATGTCCCTGGAGAAGTTTGCTGCCATTTCCCTCTGGGCTCTACATCTGAGGTCTCGTGTCCGAGAGAAAAACACAAGGCAGAAAGTACACTTGAGTCTCATTTTCTTCAATTGATGCCACCACGATTCCACTGATAACAACACCTCAGAGGCCATCTCCTCCTGGGAAGATTTGTTCTTAAGTCTCTGTCAATAAGTCATTGGCATACATACTACTGAAAGTGTTGACAAATGCAGAAAGGAGAAAAAGTAATACATATGATATTTATATATGTGAGTCAACTTAGTTCACTTAAAAGTATGTTCTCACAGTACATCAATTTTCCTTGAAATGTCTCAAGTTTTCCTTTTTTATTGCTGAACTGTATTCCATTGTATAAAATAATACATATCTTTTTTATCCTTGATTGATGAACATTTTTGTTGTTTCCAAAATTTGGCTCTTAAAAACTGTACTATATAAATATGAATGTGCATATATTTCTGTGATATGGTATTTTTAAATATTCTACAAAGAAAACCATAAAGGAAATGGCTGGATAAAATGAGATTTCTAACCTTAATTTTTTAGGAATCACCACACAAACTTCGACAATGACTGCACCAGTCTACACTTCCACCAACAGTGCACAGGCATTCCTTTTTCCCCCTAGCCCTGTCTGCATCTGTTATTGGTTGATTTCTTGACAATATTCACTGTTTGTGGGTTGAGATGAAATCCCAGTGTTGTTTTCATTTGCATCTCTTAAACAACCAGTAGCATTGATCATACCTGAGGATCAATGCAACAGTTTAGAAGATGCAAAATCACTAAGCTGTCTTATCTTTGACAAAGGTTCATGCATGCTGGCTGGAAACAAGATAGCCTCTTTAACATAAGACAGGACTAGGTAGATTTAAAATTGCCTATGCAAGTTTGTTCATGGCTTCTTTCATTTGCCTAATGTTAATGTTTGTAATTCCCCAAGTTGCATCCATTTATCTGTCTTGCCTGAATGATATTTACTGACCTTTTCATATCAACAAATCTGTTGATGTTTTCCTTGTATTAATTTGATATATGTTTCTTACCACATATAGACTATAAACATATTTTTTCTTCTAAAGGATTGATAGCCCAGCATGGAAAAATTAGAAACTAGAGAACATTCAAAGAAGATAACTAAAATCTCACATGTCCAAGCATTGCTGAGGAGATAATCATATTTATCCAGTTAAGAATGAGTCATTTAGTTCTCTCTTATGTAATAAAAAAATAAAAACTGGAGAATGTAACTCTCACTCAAGTATAGGGAATATTGTGAAAGAACAAAAGCAAGTACACATTAATAAATGAAAAACCCTTAGAAAATAATCTAGTTTTCTCCAAGTGAAAAGCAAAATATAAATAGCATGAATAAAGGAAGCACATTGCTACAATAACACAAACAGAACAAATTGTTTAGTTAAATATAGACTGTCAAATTTAAGGGCCAGTGATGAATTTTATTAACTTCTGCTTTCCAAAGACATGTTTAATTTAAATAAATATGGAAAACTTGAAAGACATGTTATGGAAGTAACTGTGAGGATATTTTTAATCAAATGCAAAACAGTATAAATCCAATATAAATGCAACTGGAAATAAAAACAAGTCAATGCATATTCCATGTCCTCTATGGAGGTGCAAAATATCACAAAACTATTAATTATGAAGTTACAAAGTATGACATTTCAAGGTAAGGCAGGCTGAGACAAAAAAAAAGAATGTAGCTGAAGAAGTTAATGATATTGTTGATAAGGAAGAGGAAGAGGAAGAAAAGATGGAAGATGACATACTCCCAGCAGCTGTCTTGAGTGCCCAGAATCAGAGCAGACACTGTGTCCTGAGGAGCACAGGCTGTGGCTGGTGGACTGTGTGACTAGGGCACAGCTGACCAGGGAGAGGAGAGGCCGAGTGTGAGAAACAAGTGGGAAGCAGGCGGCCAAGGGGAAGATCGCTTGAGACTGTTCTCAGGCCCCTTCCCCTTTTCCTCACTGTGCTCACCAGTGCCTGTGTATCAGGAATTCTATTTCCTTGTGCACCCTCAATCCACCTCCCAAGTGAAATGCAAATTCCGTGAGGGCAGGGAACTTTGTTTCATTCAGTTCACACCCACAGCACCTAAAACAGTGATTACAGAGGGGCTCAACAGTATTTACTAAGTGAACGAATCTGGCATTCACACACACACACACACACACACACACACACTGCACGTGCAGAGACACAGGAGAAAATGGCAATTTATACCTGGCACAAGGACTGAGAAACAGGAGTAGGAATGAGGCTATTTTGCTGACTTTGTGAGGCTGAACCTTTCCTATATATTTATGTGCAGCCTAGGGCAGTGCCTCCAAAACAAAGAATGTCAGTGTAAGGTGTAATTAGATGCTTACCTACCGGCTCCAGGAAAAATGTTGGTGAGATGTCTAGATGATCCATTTCTGAAAGCAATTAAAAAGATTAAAAATTCACACACACACAGAAAACCCGGAAAGCCTCTATCTTGTTCCAACAGGCTGTGTGAATGAGGACAGGGACAGAAGTAAAATTTAGGATTTGTTTCCATCCCACTATCTGATAAACCTAGTGCAGTCTGGCCTGCTGCCAGACTTACCTGCTAAGACTTACCTGCTAAGCCTCTGAAATCAGCCCCATTCCAGGGCCATCACACTGTCCACATTCATTACACATTAACCCAGTAAACCTGGTAACCCAGTAAACATGGTTGGTCCTGCCCCACCCCTGGCCACACCTCAGTCCTTGCCCCCAGGCCCACCCCCAGAACTAGTCCCGCCTACACCTCCTATCCTCTTAAGGCTCCCTGCTCAGTCAACCACCTCCCACAAATCCATTGCTGGGCCTGGGCCTTAGCCTCCCTCTCCTTGGCTACCCAGAGAGGGATACTTCTTAAACTCCCAAAGCCTTTGGGAACTTCTGTCCCCCTGAGAACCAATGCTCAGCCTGGAAGCAGAAGTGCATGTCCCATCATGCAGAGTAATCAAGGAGCCAGTCAGCTGGTTTCAGAGTCAGTGAGAGGGTCCTCTGGCCTGAGTCTGGAGTCCTAAATGAACTTTAGGATGGTCTAGTATTCAGCATCAGATCTGTAAATAATGAGGTTGCAGAGTCTGATGGCACAATAAAATCTGTCCTCACCAAAATGAGTTGACAGATGGTCAGGTTGAAATCAGGTAAATCTGTCAGGGCCAACAGGCTGAGGTTGTTACACTTTAACATGTTAACAATAATAATAATGATAACAATAATAGTAATAGGCTGGTAGTGGTGATGCAGAGCTGGAGATCTATCTCCAGGGAGGCAGAAGCAGGAGGATCACAAGTCTGAACTCAGGCTGGACATCTGGGCCACACTCTGTCTCAGAATGCAGTGCAAGAGGATCACAAGTTGAAAGACAGCATGGGTACTTTGTTGGCACTTTGAAGTGCTGGGAGTCCAGCTCAAGGAATCCTGGTCCATACTGCAGCACCACTAAGGATTCAAGCAAGGTGCAGCAAGGGTAGATTCTGGGAGCACAACTTCTGAGGTCTGAAGGGTGGCTCTTGCTATTTGGGATTTTAATGTTTTGAGTTTGTTATGTCACCTGTGTGGGAGAATGATGCTTAATTTTTCTGTAAACCTGAAAAAAACTATAATGCCCTCAGAACCTCACTTTCCTCATCTGTGACGCGGGTATAGTCATCCAGAACCTTGAACTCTGTTTTCTGACTGGGAAGAGACAGACCCTGGTTTCTCACGGAGGCTGTGGGTTTCAGCGTGAGGAGGACATGTTCATTGTGAGTGTGCTTGGTGGGTGTATGGGCTGTGTGTGTGTACTAGTTGGGCTTTGTACAGTCACATGGGTGGAGAAGCCTACAGGCTGTCACAACACAGAGAAGCCTGGATTCTTGTCACTCCTTTCTTGCTCCCGAGCTCACTCCTCCCTGTACCCAGCCTCTGCTCAGAAAGCACACATGGAGAAAGAAAGGCTCGTCAGTGAGTTCCTGACACTCAGATTACAGGTGATTCTGAGCTCCCTTTGTCCAAATCATCATTCATCTACTAAATATTTCTGGTATCTTTGCATTGTTCCTGGGCCATGCCTAACTCTGCAGCTTCAGGGAGGTTAGATTCTAGGAGCTTCCACTCTGAGCAGGGAGAGATTTCCTGTATAGCATTACACTGGACTTTGAGAGCCAGCCAAGTAGACAGGAGGTGAGCAGGGAATCTGAGCCCCAAGGCCAAGGAGAAGAGCACAACTGTTAGCAGTCTCACTGTTTGAATATCTACTTTACATGTCTTATCTTTGTAACTTGAACAAATATTTCCAAGAAGTCAGTATGTAATTTGTCAAGTAATCATTTCTTAGGTTTTTTCATGTTGTTTTTTCCCTTTTTTCCTTGGAATTCTGTATTGTTGCTACCCTTTATTTTGATTTGTTTTGTTTTGTTTTTTTCTTTAAATAAAAAAAGAAGAATAGAAGCTTAGTAGGACTTCTATGAAGGATGGTATTAAATCAGCAATAGCTGTCATAATGTTTTGTTCTTTTAAAAACAGCTGTTCATAGCATCATGTATAATAAAGGCAAACAAAACAGAATAAAGCCATTCCAAATGATGAATGAAAACATTGAAAGGCTTCACAGCTATGAGATGGGGACTCATGATTACAATAAAATCTTCTATACTCTTACCAACACTCATACTAGGGAGACTATATGGTATTTACACATGTGAGTTTGGTTTATTTCGCTTATGAGTATGTTCTTAAGTCGTGTCCATTTATTTATAAATATCTCAATGTGATCATTATTTATAGCTGAATAGTACTCCATTGTATAAAAATGCCACAAGTTTTTAATCCATTCCTCAGTTGATGGGCACATAGGTTGTTTCCAAGATCTGGCTATTAAAAATTGTGCTGCTATAAACATGGGTGCACATATATCACTGTGGTATGATGTTTTCAGATCTTCTGGGAATAGGCCTAGAAGTGGAATACCTGGGTCAAATGGGACCTCCAGACCCAGCTTTTTGAGGAATCTCCAGACTGACTTCCACAGTGGTTGCACCAGTCTACACTCCCACCAACAGTGCAGAAGAGTTCCTTTTTCCCCACAGCCTCTCCAGCATTTGTTGTTGGTAGTTTTTTTTTTATCCTGGCCATTTTTTCTGGGGAGAGATGGAATCTCAGTGTGGTTTTAATTTATATTTCTCCTATGAAAAATGATGATAAACATTTTTTCATGTATTTATTTGGCATTAATATTTCTTCATCTGAGAACTGTGTATTCATTTCAAATGCCCATTTTTGGATTGGGTCTTTGAATTTCGAGGGTCCGATTTTTTTTAATTCTTTATAAGTTCTAGACAGAAGTCTGAGGGACTGTCCATTAAGATTTTTCCCCATTTGTGGGGTTTTTTTTCACTCTGCTGGAAATCTCTTTCAACATGCAGAAACTCTTTAATAAGATGTGGCCCCAGTTATTGATTCTGGGAAATATTTCCCATGCAGTTTGATTCTTGTTCATAAATTCTCTACCTACCCCTATATCTTCGAGATTTTTACCTACTTTGACTTCCAACACATTTAGTGTTTCTGTTTTAATATTTAGATCTTTTATCCATGTAAATTTTAGTATAGTACATGGTGATAGGCATGGGTCAAGTTTTAGTCTTCTGCGTATGGATAGGTAAGTATTCCAGCACCATTTGTTAAAGAGACTGTCGTTCTTCCAGCAAGCATGTTTGGCCCCTTTATCAAAGATAAGGTGATTGAGTGAGTTTGTGGTTATGGTTGTGTCTTCCAATCTATTCCATTGATCTTCAGATCTGTTTTTATTCCAGTACCATGTTGATTTTATTACAGAAGCTTTGTAGTATGAATTCTTTTTTTTTTAATTTAAAAGAGAATAAAACGGAAGGGGGCAGTACAGAGCAGATCAGAACAGGACAACATAGGCCACACAGTACTTTATATTAAGTCAACAGGACATCAACAGTATCTAACACCATATCTCTTACTCTGCTATAGTTGAGCATAGTTTCAATTACAATAATATCAAACATAACACAATAGTATAAAGCCATGCATACAGTGAAAGAATTACAGGGCTTACTGAACCGAATAACAGAAAATGATCAATGGGTATTATAATATCTCATTTTTGATAAAAAAGAAAAAATTTGTTTGAACTATCACACATATTCAAATTCCAATAAGACACAATGTGGTAGATAGAACCAATGGTAATAGAACAAAAAAAAA
>PVJX010012231.1:8262-29181 GCA_004027295.1 Dolichotis patagonum
GGAGTCAACCGCACTCTGCAGGTCCCCACACGCCAGGGTCTCTCTCCTTCGGGCTTCTGAAAGTCTGCCACACTCTCAGCCGTCCCTCAGAGAGGGGTGGAGCTCCTTGTTCTCCTGGCACCTGGAGTCAACCGCACTGTGCAGGTCCCGACACGCCAGGGTCTCTCTCCTTCGGGCTTCTGAAAATCTGCCACACTCTCAGCTGTCCCCCAGAGAGAGGAAGAGCTCCTTGTTCTCCTGGCACCCTGAGTCAACCGCACCGTACGGGTCCCGTTCATTTACTTTCTACAAGGAATATTGTCATTGAGAAGCTTGAACAAAGTCATCTATGGATGGGTACAGTCTTGTGAAGGTGAAGGTTTCAATTAAGGCTGTCCTAGAAGCTCCACCCTTAAGATGCGAAGGGCAAGCAAGGGGATCCTCAGACTCTGTAATAGTGGATGAGGCTTTATTTAAAGTCTGTTTACATTTTCTTTACATTTTCTGATATCCTCTTTCATCTATTTTTTTAGAGTTCTGTAGTTTTCACTGTAGGGGCCTTTCACTTTCTTGATTAGGTTAGTTCCTAAGTATTTAATTTTTATTGATAGTATTCTCAATAATATTATTTTCCTAATTATTTCTTGGTGAGTTTATTCATCACAGCAAAGGAATCAAGCAACAGAGTGAAGAGACAGCTTAGAGAATGGGAAAATTTTTTTTGCCAGTTATATCTTGGGCAGAGGATGAATATCTTGACCATATAAAGAATTTTAAAAATGACACACTCCCAAAATAAAAGACACAATCACAAAATGGGTAATTGAATACACACTTCATGAAAGAAGAAATACAAAAGGCTCATCAATACATGAAAAAGGTTTCAACATCATTGGTTATTAGAGAAATACAAGTGAAGACAACACCAAGATTCATCTTACTTCAGAAAGAATGGCAAATCAAACAACAATAAATGCCATTAAGGCTGTAGTGCAAAGGTACCCTTCTTACATTGGTAGTCAGAATGTAAACTAATACAACCATTAGGGAAATCAGCATAAAGATTCCTTAAAAAACTAAAACTAGACCGAGTGTGGTGGCACATGCCTATAATCTCAGCACTGGGGCAGGGCTGAGTCAGGAGGATCACCATTAGTTTGAGACTAGCCTGAACTACATAGCAAGACCCTGTCTCAATACCAAACAAACAAAACCTGTGGAGATCAAATATCATTTGGCTAATGAACTGAGAATATCTGTTATGGTTTGTTTCTGGATGTCCCCTCAAAGTTTCACAAATTCATGGGGGCAGGCTTTTCAGAGGCTACTGAATCTAGAGTTTGTGATTGATTCATGGACCAATGCTGGGATTAAGAGTGTGAATGCTACGCTAGCCCTAGGGCCCATAGTCTCCATACAATATAAGGTACAGAAAGACTCTTTCTCTCCCTTTGCCTTTCCCTTTCCCTCTCTGTCTCCCCTCCCCCTTCCCCTCAGTCTCCTCTCTCCATCCCTCTCTGTCTCCTCCTCTCACTCTGTCTCTCCCCTTCTGGTCTCTTCCTCTCCTTCCATCTCTCCTCCTCTCCCTCTTCCCTTCTTTCCCTCTCCCCTTCTCTCCCTCTCCCTCTCCTTGCTTTTTCTGTCTTCTTATGCCATGAACTGTTGTCCCTCTGCCATGCACCAGTCTGCCTTGGAAACAGCTGATTATGAATTGAAACCTCTACAAACTGAAGTAAATAAACCTTTTCCCCTTGGTTGTTGAGTATTTGTCTCAGCAACCAGAAAAGTAAGACAACATCTAATTGATTTTAAAAAGATAAATATATAATTGTAGTGGAAAAAGTTGACTTTTTTTTCAGAATAGTACCTAAATAGTACAAAAAATGTGAATAAATATAGATAATTGAATACTAGAATCCAAAAACTCCATTTGATGGGAATATAAGACTTTATTTCCTTTAAACAGGAATTCTTTTGTGTGGTACTGGGAGTTAAACCCAGGGATACTCTACTACTGGGCTACATGGTTAGCCCTTTTTTCTTTTTCCCCTTTTGGAATAAGGTGTTACTAAGTTCCCCAGGCTGGACTCAAATTTGCATTCCTCCTGTCTCAGCCTTTTGAGTAGTTGGGATTACAGGTGTTCGTCACTGCCAGGAATTGAAGTTTTAAGATACTAGAAAAATAATAGCAAAAGGGAGCAAGAAAGGACGTAAAAACCTTTTTAAGGAAGAAATAAGAAAGTTATGGACATAAAAATAGTAGGGTAAAGAAGTTACTGTTGTTGGTTCTATGAAAAATGATTTATGAACCCCAAAAAGAAAAAACCAGACAGCCCAGTGGTATGGCTCAAGAGTAGAGTGCTTGCCTATTATGACCCATATCATCAGCCCTGTATTTTATTTTAAAAATTTAAAAATAACACTTGAGGTCTAGCACAATAATAGATTGCCTAGCATATATGCGGCCCTGGTTTCAGTCTAAAAAACACAAACCCCCGAAATTTAAGAACAGTCCATCAGGAAACCTGTCAACAAACCATATGATTATATCAGTAGGTGCTGAGAAAATGTTTGATAAAATTCAGAAAGTATTTCTTTCTTTTTTGGAGGGGCCAGGGGACGAGGAATCGAACTCATGACCTTGTGCTTGCCAGGCAGGTGCTTCAGCTACTGAGCTATATCCCCGGCCCCTACAGAAACTATTTCTAATTTAAAAATAAAAATAATACAGGAATATCAGGAAATTACTTCCTTAAGTCTCTGTATAATTCAGGCTAGTCTTGAACTTAACAGTGATCCTCCTGCCTCAGCGTCCTGAGTCCTGGGGTTACAGACATGTGCCACTAAACCCCATGGAAATTTCTTTATTTTAATTATTTGTGAAAAATAGCAAAAGCCAGGAAAGTCTATGCTATGAGATAATAGGACTTTTAATGAAAGTCCAGTGTAAGATAGTGATTACTATTACTATACTGTATTTGTTTTTTACTATTACTATTTACTTTTAGTAATTACTATTACTATATTTGTTTTTAATATTGTGGCTGTTTTAGCAAAATCAGTAAGATAAAACAGCAATACAAATGTGGGAGAGATAACTTCATCTCCTGCTGCTGACTGAATGCATTCCTGGAAAATACAATTTTCTAATTTCTTCTGTGATACAGGATGGCACTGATTTTTTTCAGAGTCATGATTGACTCAGGACAACAGAGCAAAAGTCAACTCAGAATCCTCCAACTATATGAT
The DNA here is from genome assembly GCA_004027295.1 of Dolichotis patagonum. Taxonomy (NCBI): domain Eukaryota; kingdom Metazoa; phylum Chordata; class Mammalia; order Rodentia; family Caviidae; genus Dolichotis; species Dolichotis patagonum. Next base: position 11,491 of record PVJX010012231.1, read on the forward strand.
CTGTAAAGCAAATAAAGTAATTTATTACAAGGAAATACACTGGGCAGGTAGCTCAGTGTTAGAGTGTTCAATTCTCAGAACAAAAAGCTAACTAAATGAATGAAATTATTAGAGAATAGCAAAAAAAAATCCAAGAAGAACCAAAATAATGTTGATTAAAGGAGAACAAGGTGGGGAGGATTCATGTTAACTGATTTTGATTTTACTCTAAAGGTATCAAAAATAAGACATGGTATTGGCAAAGAAATAGTGGAACGTAGCAGAGATCAATGGAATGCAACAGAGTTCAGAAATAGATGTAACAAATGTGATCAAATGATTTTTTTAAAGTACAATGGCAATTGAATATAGAAAGTATGGTCTTTTCAATAAAAGCTCCTGGAATAATTGGGCAAGTGAATTTTTATGAAAAGAACATCAACATAAATCTCATATCTTGTATGAAAATTAACTCAAAATGGATCATAGATCTAAAAGTAAAACCTTACATTTCTAGAAGAAAACAAGAAAATCATTGTGACCGTTGGTTGGGAGTAGTGTTCATAAATATATCTACAAAAGCATGGTTCATAACAAAAAATTCATAAATTAGATTTTGTCAAAATTAAAATATTCTACTCTATGAAGGACACTGTTAAAGTATGGTGGCACACACCTGTAATTCCAGCACTTGGGTGGCTGAGGCAGGAAGATCATGAGTTTGAAGTCAACTTGGGTTACATAGTTTAAGCCCAGCCTCAACTACATAATGCGATCCTGTCTCAAGGAAAAAAAGACACTGTTAGTAAAAGGAACTACACCTGGCCTCCAATGACTCTTTCTAAATTTAATTGGAAATACAATCTTAATGTCTGTATAGACTATAAATAGGTGAGACGAAAATAATAAGAAAGTGATATGACTTACGTTATTTCACATACCAGAATCACTGTTTTTTCAAACATTGTGATAACTGTGATGTAGAAATAGATTGATACAGAACCCAGTACAAATGGAAACTTAATATTTTATAATGTCTACTGTACTAATTTTGGGTCTTATTACTCTGTTTTTGTTTTTTACACTAGGGAGACAATATGATATTTACACATGGGAGTTTGATTTATTCACTTGAGTATGGTCTCAAGTTGCATCCATTTACCAATAAAAGCCTCAAGTTTTTCCTTCTTTATAGCTGAGTAGTTCTTCATTGTATAAAAATACCGCATCTTTTTTATCCATTCCTCACTTGACAGACATTTGGGTTGTTTCCTAGATTTAACTATTACAAATTGTGCTTCTATAGCAGTTTGTGTTTTCATTGATTGTTCGATCATTTTATTCATGCCTAAATCTTGTAATCTGAACAGCTATTTTTTTTATTTTAAAGAGAACAAAAGAGGGCAGAACAAAGCAGATTAGAACAGAACAACATAAGCAACACAACACTTTACAATAAGACAACCGGACATTAACAGTAGCTATCAAAATATATCTTTCTCTGCTGTAGTTGAGCATAGTTTCAAATACAATAATATCAAACATAACACAATAGTATAAAACCATTCAAGAGAATGAAAGAATTACAGGACATTCTGAACCTAATAACAGGGAATGATCAATGGATACTATAATATCTCATTTTCCATAAAAATATTTGTTTATACTATCACATATATTAAAATCCCAGTAAGACACAACATGATAGAACCGATGGTAGTAGCAGAGTAGAAGCATGGTAGGACTTCTAAGGAAGATGATATTAAATCAGCAATGGCTGCCATAATGTTTTGTTTTCTTCAAATCAGCTTGAACAGCTATTTTTACGATAACAATATGCAGTATATTAACTAGTATTGATTTCCTATTTTTTGAAATTCTGTATTTTTATCCTTTTTTGTTTTGTTTAAAAAATATTGTGTAAAGTATACAATATTGTGTTGGGAGATGCTTTCATTATAATAAAATATATTTAAAATGTAAGTTTTATTACTTACATTCAATTATATGTTTTATATGTCTACCAAGACAATTTTTACTCACTGTGACCCAGCCAAGCCAGACATCCCACAGGTTGGGCATGGCTGAAACCTAGAAAAAAATACTTCAGCTACATTTAATTTCAGGTGAATGGAAAAGTCCCACACAAACCATAAAGTTAGGAGACCAAATTTTAGATTTGCCTATTGAGTAACTATGATTGTCATCTGAGGAAAAGACTTTTCTGTGTCAGTCTTCCCCTAGTTTTCAAGTGACAACTACATTTACACATTGTTTATCCATGTAGTCTTCTTTAAAATTCATTTAAAAATATACAAAACATATAACATTGTTCAAGAGGGTGGTTTTTTTTATATAAGTGTCAACGTTTTTATTGCTTTTGTCACTCAATGGCATGTTTGAGAAATCTGCCCACATAAGTACACATAGAATATCCTTTTTGTAAAATCTATTTATCAATATATCTCCAAGTAATAGGTATTGAACCTAGGTTCTTTGTCCTGAGTTTCATCCCCAGATCCCTCCCTCCTTTTTTGTTACTTTAGGACAGGGTCTTGCTAAGTTTGTCATGTTAGACTTTTCTGTCCTCTTGCCTTAGCCATCTAGAATGATGTATGTGTTATTAATTAATACTGAGAAAACTCATTCAGTTGTACCAATTATAGTACTTTAGCCATTATTACTTAGATTTAACTCATAAGTAAATGTTGATAATTTCTCATTTTGTTCTGTGTCACACCTTTTTTTGAGATATGATTTTGTTGTGTTGTTTGGGGTGGTTTCAAACTCATGAACTGAAATGATCTTCCTCCCTGAGCCTCCTAAGGAGCAGGGACTGCAGGCAAGTACTACCATGCCCAGCCTAACACCTTATTTTTCTAATGATTGTATTTTTTCCCTAAAGATGAAAGATTTATTTTGTAGACGTTTCAGTCCGTAGTTGACTGGTTTTAAGGTGGGTTAGCATGGTAGAGGGCATTACAGAGGAGAAACAGCTCATATTATAGTGAAAGGAAGCATGGGTGACTGTATTTTCTAATGCCATGTTGTTATTGAACTTCTTTGCATAATTTTCAGGCAGTGTATGGGATTGGAATACTTTTCTCTGTCCCTAATATCTGGAAATACAGATGTTTTTCCCCTTTGAACTTTATTGACAGCTTGTCTGAATTCAGAATTTTTTAAGTCATTTCCCTTCCTCAGAATTCTGTAAATATTTCTCCTTTGACTTTTAGCATTTAATATAGTATGTTAGAAGTCTAGTGCCTATTTGAAGCTCTTTCATTGGTTACTAGCCTGATATTTCTGTTTGGAAACCTAGAGCCCTTTTATTTTGGCAAGTAAACCTGAATAAATGCCCAGGTGTCTTACATTTTGATTATTCTTGTCCTGACTTTATAGATCTTTTATATATGAAAAAATGGAGATTCTTTAGGGAAGTATCCCTGTTACCTGTTTTATTACTTTTTCTCAGTTTATTTTGAGATTTTTTTGAGGTATTGATTATTTTCTTTTATGATTTGAGGTTTGCATCCAAATCTTTTTGTACCAAATCTTGCTAGGTAAGATCTACATTTCCCATTCCTGAAGTACTGATGTATTGTGTAAGAAGGTTTATAGTATACTTAACGAAATGTTAAAACTGCTGCATTGCCTTGTAGGAGGACTCAAAGTAACTGTCTAATAAAGGATACCAATCATTGCATAGATTCCCCCCAAAAGAAATGACAAATGAAAATACATACACATATGCAATAAAGCACTGAGTTAAGTCGTGTTAGAAATGCGCATGAAAATTTGTATGACTTTAATTTGGAACTTATTTTTCCCATTTTTAGGACCGGAAGTTAACCAAAGCTGAGCAGCAGAGGTTCAAGGAAGAAGCAGAAATGTTGAAAGGTCTCCAGCATCCCAATATAGTTCGATTTTATGATTCTTGGGAGTCTACCTTAAAAGGAAAAAAATGTATTGTATTAGTGACTGAACTAATGACATCAGGAACCTTAAAGACGTAAGTTGATTATGACATTGTCAATGAAGTTTTATTTTTAAATTATTTTCAGGAGACATAAAAGTTACTAATAAACTAATACTTGATTAAAGAATTTATAGAATTTATTTCAGGTTAGGTTAAAAATTTAGAATGTTAACTGGCTGTAGTGGTGTACTCTGTAATCCCAGCACTCTGGGAGGCTGGGGTAGTGAGATCAGAGATTCAAGCCTACCTTGAAAAACTTGGCAATGTAGCCAAGACCCTTTCTCAGAAATATAAAAAGGATATGAGAATGGAGATATAGCTTATTGGAAAAGCCCTTAAACAGTGATGGTGAACCTTTTAGAGCTTTCAGTGATACAAACAACCCCTATGGCACGTCTGCTGTAAGTTCATTGCCACTGACTGCCCTAGTACCACAAAAAATAATGTTACTGAAATTTGTTATAGTACTAAAAATTTAGTATCTGTGATGTATCATTGAATTTCAGAATTGGAAATCATTATAGTTTCATCTCATAACAGAAAATGAATAGGTGGGGAGTTTCCCAAGTTCACAAATCTAATGAGTAGAACTATATAATTGTAGTCTTTTGCTTCTGGTCACAATTCTTCATTTGATAGTACAGTGAGTTGTAAATAATTGAATGTGAGATATACTTTTTGTTTCCTAGCAGTTTGTGCTACATTTTATATAGTCAACCCCTGTTGTAGCCATATATGAGTAATTATTAGGAAGTAAATCAAGACCTTCTCCTCAAATTGTACTTTTATTCCAAAAGGTCATTCTGGTATGAATTAAAAATGTTATGCCTGCTAGGTGCAGTGGCTCACACCTGTAAACCCATCTGCTCAGGAAGCTGAGCTAGGAAGATTGAAAGTTTGGGGCCAGCCCAGGCAACTTAGTGATACAGTAAAATTAAGAAAACAAAAAAGACTGGAATTTTATTTAGTAGTAGAGAGTCCCTGGTCTTGATCACCCCAGTACTGGAAGATTTTTAAAAAATGGGTTTGGGATGTAACTTAGTAGTGCAGCATTATACTTGCCTAATATGCATGAGTTCATTTCTAGAACTTCCAAAAATGAAAACAAAGCAAAACAAAACACTATACTATTTTTTTTAAGAGCTTGGTATATGTTAAAATTAAATTGAGCCCCCCGCCCCCGGTCACAGAAAATTTGAATGTCTATCTGAGTATGGTTTAGGTTTAATTTTTTTTCCATAATAGACAATAGAAAACTCTGGGATTGTAGTCATAATATGCAAAATTTCAGCTTACATATGTGATTTACTGTAACAATGCCCATACAATAAGAAGGGAATATTTGTTTACACGTGGTTTTGTTTCTTTGTATAGGTACTTAAAACGGTTTAAAGTCATGAAACCAAAAGTCTTAAGGAGCTGGTGCAGGCAAATTTTAAAGGGACTGCAGTTCCTGCACACAAGGACTCCTCCTATTATTCACCGGGATCTGAAGTGTGACAATATATTCATCACAGGACCTACTGGATCTGTGAAGATTGGTGATCTAGGACTGGCTACCTTAATGCGCACATCATTTGCTAAGAGTGTCATTGGTGATTAACAATTTATAGTTTACTCCTTGGGTATATCTATTGTATAGTTCTAAAACAGGGATCAATTAACTATGGCTCTTTGTTCAAATTTGGCACAATGACTATTTTTATAAATCAAGTTTTATTGAAACAAAGCCACATCCACTCATTTATGAATTGTGTAGGACTGCTTTTGCACTACAGAGTTGAATAGTTCAAAGTACAAAAGATTTACTATATCTCTTCACAGAAAAATTTATGAACCCCTGCTACAGATTGAATATGTTTTGAAATACCTTATTTGAACTTATTTCAGAGACATCTTAGTGTATTTATTTTGAGGGGTATATTTAGGGTTACTGAAAACTTCCAAGGACTTAAGAGAGTTTAGTAAGTTAATTCAGAAAAATATGGACCAAAATTTATAGAACTGAAAACATTATTTGCAAACAAATGTTGACCATTACAAATTGTATTTTATCAGTATGGGGAGTTATAGAAATTCTGTAATTCTTTGTATTCTATAATAAAAATTTTATACTTAGAAATTAACACAGGTATTCTGTGGGAAAGGAATCTTGATGGATATATTTTTCTCTTTAATGAAAATTATTTTATAGGAACTCCTGAGTTTATGGCTCCAGAGATGTATGAAGAGCACTATGATGAATCTGTTGATGTTTATGCTTTTGGAATGTGTATGCTAGAAATGGCTACTTCAGAGTATCCTTATTCTGAGTGTCAGAATGCAGCTCAGATATACCGTAAAGTAACCAGTGTACGTATAATTTTATTGTTTTACTTCACAAATTGCCCCATTTCTTATTGAAGTTGGTAAAACTGACTTAGTAAAGCCAAATTTGGGGATAGGGGTGTTGTTAAGTAGTAGAGTATTTGTCTATCATCTGTAAGGGTGCAAAGAAAGGAGAGAAAGGAAAAAACCTCACAAAATTTCTCTAATTTCGGTTTAACTTTACGTAACTGTAACAGTTTGGCAGTTGTAATGTGAGAAGCTTTATACTATATATCTGCCCTCTACTGGTTCATATAAAATGCTCTGTATTAGTGTTTTGAGGAAAATGTACAGATATATCGTCTATATTTATTTGTTTCTAGTGAATTTTTAGATATTTATTACATGAACCTTCTTTTTCAAAGCTAAATACTAGGAATTCACTAAAAGGCTTTGAAGATTTCTAATGGGTCTAAAAGCCTGATTATGAGAGGACAGTCAAAGTATAGTTCTGTATACACACACAATTAAAATCTATAGTGAATACTTTAAAAAGTTATTATAGGGCTGGGGATTTAGCTCAGTGGTCTAAGCTCCTGCCTAGCAAGCGCAAGGATTGAGTTCAATCCCCGATACCAAGAAAACAAAACAAAAACAATAAAAAGTTATTATAGTAAAGGACACATTGCTATTAATCTCCCTCAAAATATTTCCCCTTGCTTTGAAAACACTTATCCCATTGTTCTTATCATTTTCTGAAGCCGTTCTGGAAGTCCTCTTTCATGAATGCCTTTAGTTAGTTGCATTGTTGTAGCTGCCTCAATGTCCTGAATCAATTTAAAATATTTACATTTCATGGTCATTTTGATTTTTGGGAAGAGCTAGATGTTGCACAGTGCTAGATCTGGTAAATAAGGTGAATAAACACACACGGTAAATAGTATTTTTACAAATGTTCCTTTTCATTGGGTGGCATTTGACAACCTTATTCACTGAATTTTTTATCATACTCATAAAGACACTCAGGAATGCGAACTTCAAGAACTGCTTCAGAAAGTGACTTTTTTGTCTTTTTGAGACAAGGTCTCACTGTGCAGTTCAGGCTGGCTTTGAGCTCACTTTGTAGCCCAAGCTAGTCTTGAACTCACCACAATCCATGTGCCTCAGCTTCCCGAGTGCTGGGATTACAGGCATGCGCCACCACGGCTGGCTCAGAAAGTGACATTAATGATAGGATAAATGTGTTCAAAGCAAAAGGGAGTATTTTGAGGGGGATTAATTCCAATGTCTCTTTTCCTATAATACTTTTAAAAAATTATAAAAATTCACTATATATTTTGATTATGCCTTATATTTGAGCCACTGCTTTGAGTCATTTTTTGTGTTAGAAGTTACAAGGAGGAAGATAGACCTTTTGCAGATGGGAAGAAGACCAAGAGATAGACAGAGGAGGGGTGGAGGAGAGGGAAAAGGGGAGTAGAAGGAATTAAGACATGTTATATGCATGTACCAACTTCCTATGATGAATGTAATCATTGTATATTGCAATCATGTCCTAATAACAATTAGCTGGGCCTGGTGACACACACCTGTAATCTCAGCACCTGGGAGGCTGAGACATGAGGATCACCTGGACTATACAGTGAGAGACCCTGTCTCAAAAAAACAAAACATTTTTAAAATTAATTAAAAATAAAAGTAAAAGAAATTATAAGGAATGTAAAGATGAGTAAGAAGTATTTTTACCCTCCTGAAGCTTACATTTCTAGTAGATGATTAACATAAATTTATAAATAAGTATAAAATGTAGAAATAGAAGGTTATTATTGTTTAGCAGAATATATTTTATTATTTTTAAAATTTTATTTAAAGAGAAAAAACAAACCAAAACACACAATACAGAATTCCAAAGAAAAAAAGAAAATAACAAAAAACCACTAAGAAATCACTACTTGATAAATTACATACTGTCATCTTGGAAACAGGTGTTCAAGTTTCAAAATTAAAACATACAAAGTGGACATTCAAACAGTGAAACTTAACAGTTCTGCATGATCTAACAGAAACAGTAATATGGTCATCCATCTTACAAACTTAACCATACATACAGTTATATACTTTAGAGCACTTTCTTTTCTGCTCTTTTTCACAGTAGCAATTACACATTTTGAGTTTTATTACTCCTACATTTCTTATTACTTTTTATACTAGAGATACAATGTGATATGTATAAATATGATTCTTATTTATTTCGCTAATAAGAATAGTCTCAAGTTGTCTCCATTTACCTATGAAGGCCTCAAGATCATCCTTTTTTATAGCTGAGTAATATTCCATTGTATAAAAATACTACATCTTTTCATCCACTCTGCAGTTGATGGGCATCTTGGTTGTTTCCAAGATTTAGCTATTACAAATTGTGCTGCTATGAACATGGGGGCATATATATCACTGTGATACCACCTTTTCAGTTTTTCTGGGAAAATACCCAGGAGGAGAATAGCTGCGTTGAATGGAGCTTCTAGTCCTAGCCTTCTGAGAATGCAGAATATATTTTATATAGTTTAGTGGCCAAAGTTAGGCCATGACTGAAATTGTTAGCATTTGGGGTGGCTGTTATTAATAGATAATGTTTTCAAAATCCTTTAAAATTAATGTTACTTTAAATATGCCAATTAAAATTGTAAACATTTTTGGGATCCAAGGTTATCTTTTAAATCAAGCTAGTTAACATCCATTTCCTCATTTGCTAATTGTCCTTTTTTTGAGACATTAGACATTTATTTTCTAATTTGTGTTGAATATAGATTATATTATTATTAACTATAGTCACTGTTGTACAGTACATACTACACTTGCTTTTGTCTACCTGAAATATAGACTAATTTGATTAGTGATTTCCTGTTATCCAGACTGCCCCCCCAACATCTGGTAATCATCATTCTTTTTTTCTACTGCTGAGTTTGAGTCTTTTTTTATATTTCACACATAGTGAGATATGATATTTATCTTCTTTTGGCTGGCTCCTTTTACTTAGCGTAATATCTTCTTGAGTTCATACATGTTGTTGCAAATTACAGAGTTTCTTCTTTTTTAAGACTGAATTAGTAGGGCTGGGGATTCAGGTCATTGGCATAAGCACCTGCCTAGCAAGCTTGAGGTCGTGAGTTCGATCCCCAGTACAAAAAAAACAAAAACAAAAGCAAAAAAAAAACACTGAAATAGTATTCTATTATATGCCAAATACCATATTTTCTTTCTCCATCAATCCATTGATGAACAGTTAAGTTGTTCTTCTATCTGACTGTTATGAATGGTGCTGCCATGAACTTCATAGGAATTAGATATCTCTTCAACATGTTGATTTCAGTTCCTTTGGATATGTATCCAATAATTGGTATCAGTAGTTCTATATTCAGTGGGGTTTTTTATTTGTTTTTGAGGACTCTTCATACCTTATCCATAATAGTTATGTTAATTTATATTCCCATCAACAGTATATAAGGGTCCCATTTTTGAGACAATTGCTCTGTCACTGTGTGTCATTAAGGGTTCCCTTGTTTTTCATCCTCGCCAATACTTATCTTTCATCTTTTTTATAATAGACATTATAATAGGTATGAAGGGATACCTTTTTTTGAGACAGAGTCTTGCTGTGTAGTTCAGGCTGTCTTGAGATGACTATGTAGCTGAGGCTGACCTCAAACTTGTGGTGATCTGCCTGCCGCAGCCTCCCTAGTGTTGGGATTACAGGAGTGCACCACCATGCCTGGCAGGGGTGTCATTTTTAATGCATGCGGTAAATGACATACTTCAGTCTTTCATCCCTGCAAGAAAGGTAAAATCTTTAGTTTAGATGATAACTTACATTGTGACTTGACCAGATTTCCACAGTTATTGATAATGGTGGATTTTGACCTTAACACTGTCTGACTCTAGTGGTTTGTAAAAGGAGACAATAAGACATAACAGCAAAATCCAGAATGTTGTACATTGTGTAGGACAAATGACATAGTTTTTCCAACAAAGCAATTTCTTGCAACAGGGCAAGGAGATCTGTTATACGTTATAAGAGACTTAGTATTGTATTGTTCTTGCTACATATTTAACAGCTGGATCTCTGAAAAAAGAAAGCACTGCTTCTTAGTATTTAGTGATTATTTTTGTAGTGTAAATACTCCTGCTATTGCTGATATCAAGTTATTGGTGTGACCTCACACCAGAGTTGGCAAGGGACACACAGTGGCACTCTTTATATGTTATTTCTACCACAGATGTATAGTAGACATAAATAACCTGAAATGCATGCATAATGGTAAAATACGAAGTCATATTTTCAGTATTTATTTCCTTGTCTTTTAGTATAATTTATTTAATTATACATTTACATAATTTAGTTTTTAAGAAATGGCTGTGTTTACCAATTGGCTTGCAAAATTCCTGAAAATACAATCTCCTATAAGTTGCTGTGAGCGACCTCCAGCACATGTATGGACTTTGTTAGGATCCTGATGTGAACAACCCAATTATAAAAAGACATCATTTAAGCAATTTTGAAAATTTGAGTGTGGATTGTGTATTACGTGGTATTAAGAGACTATTCATGATCATTTTAGGTTGGATAATTACATGATTCTGTTTAAAAAGGTCTTTGTTTATCAGAGATATAAACTGAAAAATTTATGAATGAAAGGATGCAATACCTTAGATTTGCTTTAAAATATCCAGGATACAAAAGATCTGCAGATTGATAACTGAAACAAAGTTGACAACCTGATCATTATTATTGAAGATGGTGATGGTTGTTGTTAGGTTTAATTATACTATTCTACTTGTGGCCTTGAGGATTGAAACTAGGGCCTTCACAGTGAACCACATGCCTGGCCCCCTTTTCTTTTTAATTTTTATTTCAAGACAGGGTCTCCTTATGTTACTATGGCTGGGTTTGAGCTTGTGACCCTCTCACCCCAGCCTCCCAGAATGTGCCACTGCACATAGCTTATTATTCTACTTTTTAGTACTATATATGTTTGAAAATTTCTGTATGAGCTCAGGAAAAAAATCTAAGAATAGTGTTACATGCCTGCAATCTCAGTACTCTTAGAGGCTGAGGAAGAGGATCACAAACAAGTTGAGCCTTGCTTGGGCAATTTAAAAATTTAGTGATACCCCATCTCAAAATAAAAATTGAAAAGGGGAGGGGGATGTAGTTCAGTATAAATACTCTGGGTTAAATCACCAGTACCATCAAAATGAATGAATGAGAACTAGCTTAGAAAAAAGAACTAGAATGTCCATTTTAGCTTGAGTTTGTATTTTGGATAACTTAAGTAGAAGAGTATTTTGTACTTGATTTGTAAGTTATAATTCTCTAGTTATTTTCATTTAGGGGCAGAAAAAGGCACAAAAGGGGTCGAAAATGGATACAAGGTCCATGGAAAGGTCAAAGAGAGCTTTTTCCCTTTTTTCATCCAATCAGATTTATTGGTATATTCCTAAGAGAGCTTCTTCTATAAATACAGTGATATAACTCTAGTCTTTAATGACTTTATTATTTTATATTAAAATCACAAAAATGCCATGTCAAAATTCATATTTCCATTGTGTTTTTACAGCTTCTTTATCTAGCATATGATACTGAAGTTTTCAATTCTGTGTACTGTTATGTAGTGTGACAGGCCTAGAAGTGGATCTTAGATTGCCTCAATCCAGGATAATTACTGTTGCATACCTTTATGCTTCCAGTTTAATTTGGAATTTTCTATTAAATGATTGTAATAATACTTGGATTATTTTTTTAAATCTAACAAGCTAAAAGGTAAAGCAATGTAGAACAAACGGATTGAGGCAGCTAACTTAGTTATCATAGGAACATTATGAGTTGTCTGAATTGCATTAATTTGTTATTAAATTTCTAGAACCTGGTAATTAGCATGAGATAGATTCTCTTTGATATTTTAGGTTTATTGAAGGATAAAATAATATGGATTTTGCAAATTTTTTCATTATGTGCCTGTATTTTTTCATATACACATGTATAGATATATATGTGATTGTTCTTAGCATCTAAACATTGTAGAAGACTTTAAAATATATTGAATTGCTATATTATTTTTATTTGTAAAAAATTATTTATTATTATTATTGTCTTTTTGAGACAGAGTGTCAGGGCTGGCCTATGAGCTCACTTTGTATCTCAGGCTGGCCTTGGACTCTCAACTATCCTCCTGCCTCAGCCTCCTAAGTGCTGGGATTACAGGTGTGTACCACCAATACCGGCTTGGTATATTATTTTTCTAAATGAGGTTTTACTGTATATTGTTGGGATTGTACTTTTTCCCTACTTGATATTACATTGTGAGAATCCACCATGTCATTAATTATTTTGTGGACACTTGGTTTAAATATATTATATATACATAAAAACTTAATGTATAAATTTGCCTTATAGGTTTACATTATAATTTTTCAGTTTTATCTTTAGGGCTATGACAAAAATCTTTCTCAAGGTTAGTAAACTTATACTGTATGTGTATATTAGTATTATTTAAACCTTCAGTGTGGTTTAGGGATTTTAAAAAAGTGTTTAATGAGTGTCATGTTTATCTAAGCTTTTAATTGTTTAATTTGTACCAAGAAACTATTTTTCTTCTCCTAGGGCATAAAACCAGCCAGCTTCAACAAAGTCACTGATCCTGAAGTGAAAGAAATCATTGAAGGATGTATTCGTCAAAATAAATCTGAAAGGTGGGTGCAGATGAAGTGAAATATTATAACTGATGGATCTATTTTTCTCTTATCTTACATTGAGTAATTTTCTGATCTTTCAGTCACGCTAGGTATGACTTGAATAACATGCAGTCTAGAATGAAGTGTATCAGTGTATGTTGTTTGCCATTTTAGATGGTGATACCATGTACTAAATTTTCCTTGTGGTGACATTTATGGGGTATATGTGTGTGTGGGGGGGTGTATGTTCGTTGTGACAAGCTTTTTAACACTTTCAGCCATCAATTTAACAGTCAGTTGAACCCTACTAGTTAACTCAATTGTTATGTTTAGAATAGATGTATTTTTATCTGATCATATATCCTTGTATCACAGTAGTAGTAAAGCTAATATGGATACTTTTAAGTAGGAATTTATATTTTTGTATCATCATTTATGTTTTTCTTATGGACAACTTTTATTTTTTTAATCAGATTTTATTGGTATATTTTAGATATACATAATGTTCACATTCATCATGGAGAATTTGCATCTGTACATGATATAAGTTGTTTTTTTCCCCATTCCCCTACTTTCCCTTCAAATCCCTCTTCCACTCTGCATTTACAAAAGTTTTATTTCCATGTGTTCCTTCTTTTCTCATTCTTTTTACTATTCCCTTCTCCCTTCCTTCTCCCTTGTTCCCCTCTCCATTTGAACATTTTCTTCCTATTTCACAATACCTATTATACATTTTGGTCCTTATTTACACTTTCGGTTTCTCACACCAGAGAAACAGTGGGCAACTCCTTTTAGTCTTAGCTTTCAGTTACATTTTTTTTTTGGTCGCAGGGATTGAACTCACAGCCTCACACTTGCCAGGAAGGCACAGAGCTATATCCTCAGCCCTCAGATACCTTTGAACCTTGGAACATTTTAGACTTCAATTTCTGGGTTCATCTTTTGATTTTTGTATCTTCTAACTGCTGATGTTTAATAAAAGTGTTTTGTTGTTTATAGAAATCATTTCTAGTAGTGTTTCCTTGACCTTCCCCCCTCCTTTTTTTTAATGAGGTTTCTATCTATATTTAGTGTTACATATTTGAGGATATATAAAGCCACTAAAGTAAGACTTGTTTAATTATGGCTATTATAGAACATTCTTAGTGTTTATCCTGACAAGCTGCAGTTAGGTTTTTAAAAACCTATAGTAAAAATCTATAATTTCAGATTTATCATTTTAAGACATTTATAAATGTATAGTTCAACTTCATTAAGTATCTATACCAATATCTAGCTCCAGAACTCTTTCATTATAACAAACTCGAAATCATTTCCCACTAAAAGTAATTGCCCATACCTTTTTCCCTCTATCACTTGGTAATTTCAATTTCACTTTCAGTCTATGAATTTGCCTATTCTAGGTACCTCATTTCAATGGAATCAATTTATTTCATTTAGCATATTGTTTTCATACTACTATAGTATCTATTTGATTTTCCTTTTTTATTTTCATTGCTTCTTTTTGATTTTTTGGAAAGGGTTGCACTTTGTAGCGTAGGTTCACCTTAAATTAACTATATAGCCTCCACTGGTCTTGAATTCACAGTCCTCTTGCCTCAGTCTCCAAAGTGCTGGGATTACAGGCATCTATCACCATGCCTGGCTAGTTTTCCATTCTTTTTAAAAATTAACATTATTGGTATAATTTAGATATACATAATAATCACATTCATCATAGGGAATTTATATTGTACAAGAAATGTCCTGGTCCCTCTTTTTCCCCCCAATAACCTCCCCTCCCTTCAACACCTTCTTTTCCTCATTATTTACAAAGCTTTGTTTCCATTTTGTCCCTTTTATTTCAGATATAATACCTTTTATTTACCTTGCTATGTTGCTCCTGTTCAATACAATAAAACCAGAAAAACAAATATTTTAAAGAGAGATGTATATTTACATATGGATAATGTGATTGCCTACTCAGTAAACTCAATGGAATCAATTTAAAAGTTATTAAATTTGATAAGAAGTTCAGTATGATGGTAGGCTACAAAATAATTATGTGAATTAGCAGCTTCCCTACAGAGAACTAATAACTAGGTAGATAATAAGAGATATAACTGATAAATGGAAATTTTAAACATATAGAATAAATGTAATAAATATTTATAGCTTTTTTAATGAAAATTGAAACACAAAGTAGATTTTAAAGCTATTAAAATGCCTTCACATTTGAATATTTTCTTACTACTTTATAATACCTGTTATACACATTGGTCCTTATTCACCTTTTTGATTTCTCAAACAAAAGCAACAATGCAGTATTTACATGTGTATGTATGATTTATTTCACTTTAGAGTATGGTCTCAAGGTGCATCCATTTACTTAGAAATGTCTCAAGCTTATACTTCTTTATGACTGGGTAGTGTTCCATTGTATAAAAAAATTATATCTGTTTTATTCATTCCTTGGTTTATAGGCACTTGGGTGGTTTCCAAGATTTAGCTATTACAAACTGTGCTGCAATAAACATGAGTGCACATACATCGCTGTGATATGTGCTTTTAATTCTTTTGGGAAGATGCCCAAGAAGAGAATAGCTAGGTCAAATGGGACCTCTGGTCCTACTTTTTGAGAAATCCCCACACAGATTTCCACAGTGGTTGCCTCAGTTTATACCCCCAGAAACAGTGGAAAAGGGTTCTTTTTTTCCTGGCAGCCCTGCCATCATTTATTATTAGTTGATTTCTTGATAATTACCATTTTTTCTGTAGTGAGATGGAATCTCAACATTGTTTTACTTTGCATCTCTTGAATGATCAGTGATGTTGAAGACTTTTTTCATACATTTATTTGCCATTTATATTTCTTTCTCAGAGAAGTGTGTATGCATCTCAGATGCCCATTTTTGGATTGGGTCTTTAAATTTTGGGGGTCTGTTTTTTTTCTGAGTCCCTTATATATTCTAGATATTAGTCCTTTGTTGAGGAACAGCTGTCAAAGACTTTTTCCCACACTGCCAGTTATCACTTCAGGTTATTGGTACTTTCTATTGCTGTGCAAATGCTTCTTAGTAAGATGAGATCCCAGTTGTTAATTCTTTATGATAATTACTGTGTGATCAGGGTTGTGTTTATAAGGTATTTGTCTATACCTATATCTTCAGGAGTTCTATCTTTTTTTCTCTTAAAATGGATTTAGTGCTTCCATTTTAATATTTAGATCTTTGATCCATTTTGATTTTAGTTTAGTGCATGGGGAGAAACAGTATAGTTTTAGTCTTTGACATATAGAAAGCCAGTTTTTCCTGAACCATGTGTTAAAGAGACTTTCTTTCTTCCAGTGAAGGTGTTTGGCACCTTTTTCAAAGATAGCTGTATGAATGTGTTTGGAGTTGTTTCTGCATCTTTTAATCTGTTCCTTTCTTCCTCGGATCTTTATTTTTTCCAGTACCATGATGTTTTTATTTTAGTAGCTTTGTAATATAATTTCAAGTCAGAAATTGCGATGTCCCGTGGCCTGCCTTTGTTGCCTAGGATTTTTTTTTATTCTAGGTCTCTTCTAGTTCCAAATGAAATTTAGGAATGTTTTCTGTAGTTCTGTGAGGTATGCTAATGTTATTTTTGTTGAGATTGCATTTAGTATGTATAGCAATTTTGGGAGTATGGCCAATTTTTCTATGTTGCTTCTTTCTACCCAAGGGCAAGGGATATCTTACCATTTCCCAATCCTCTTTGATCTCCTTTTTCAGAGTACTGCAGTTTTCAATATAGAGATATTTTACTTCCTTTGTTAGATTGATTGCTTAGTGTTTCATTTTTTTCAATGCTATTTTGGAAGGTGCTGTTTCTCTACTTTTTCTCAGTGCATTTGTTGTTTGCATATGGAATTCTGTTGATATTGAAGTATTGACTTTATATCCTGCTATGCAAATGAATTCAGTTATTAAATCTAGAAGTCTTTTGGTGAAGTTTTTGGGGGTCTTTTACGTAGAGTATCATGTCATCTGTAAATAATAATTTCACTTCTTCCTTTCCTATCATTCATTTTATTCCTTTTTCCTATCTAATTGCAATGGCTAATGTTTCCAGAACTATATCATATATGAGTGGTGAAGTGCAAATCTTTATCTTGTTCCTGATTTTAGAGTCAAAGTTTTCAGTTTTTGTCCATTTAGTATAATGTTGGCTATTGGTTTTTCATGGTTAGCTTTTATCAGATTTGAGGTAAAGACCATCTATTCATTTTATATAGGACTTTTATTGTGAATGGTTTTGGACTTTGTCAAATGCGTTTTCTACATCTGTTGGGAAGATCATGTGACTTTTGTGTTTGGCTCTGTTGATATGTTATATTACATTTATTGATTTGCGTATGTTGAACTATCCCTGTATCCCTGCTATGGATCCGACTTGATTATGGTGAATAATCCTTCTTGATGATTTGCTGTATTCTGTTTGCCAGTATCTTATTGAAGATTTTGGGAAGTTGTCCTGCAGTTTTCCTTATTTGGTTGGTTACTTCTCTGGTTTTGGTATCAGGGTAATACTTGCTTCCAGAAATGAGTTTGGTAGTATTTCTTCCCTTTCAATTTCATTTAAAATGTTCATCAGTAGTGGCATTAGATCTTCTCTAAAATTTCTTGGAGAATTCAGCTGTGAATCCATCAGCCTTTTCTTTGTTGGTAATTTTTTCATTACATTTTTTATTTCAT
>PVJX010012231.1:29281-51185 GCA_004027295.1 Dolichotis patagonum
TGTGAAGGATACATTGTATTTCACCCTTTTCATTCTTAATTGCATGAATTTGAGTCTTGTTTTTGCTCCTTTTTTGATAAGGTTGGCTAAGGGTTTATCAAGTTTAGTCTTTCAAAGAAATAATTCTACAATTCATTTATTTGTATTGTTTTCTTAGTTTCAATTTCATTAGTTTCTCCTCTGATCTTTATTATTTCCTCCCTTGTAGAAGCATTGAGCTTGATTTGTTCTTCTTTTTCTAGAAGTTTCAGGGGCTAGGGATTTAGCTCCCTGGCATAAACACCTGCCTTGCAAGCGCACAGTCATGACTTTGATCTCTGGTACCAAAAAAAAAAAAAGAGGTTTCAAAGTCAACAATAGATTGCTTATTTAAGCTTATTCTGTTTTTCTGATTTGAGAATTCACCGATATAAATTTCCCTCTTAGGATTGCTTTAATTTCATCCCATAAGTTCCTATATGTTATGTCAGCATTATCATTTAATTGTCCTTGAGTTTTCAGGAGAGTGTTAGTTTCTAGATGTTTATAAAGCTTTTGTGGGGGTTTTTTGCCATTAATTTCCAATTTTATTGCATTATGATCAGATAATATGCAAGGGATATTTTCTATGCTTAATTTCTGAAGCATGTTCTATTTTCTAAGTCACATGATCATCTCAATATATGTAGAAAAAGCATCTGTTTTGGAGAGCATCCTATGTACAGCTGAGAATGTGTATTATGTTGAGGAGTAGAACACTGTAGACAGGTACTTCTAAGTCTCTGTGTTCACAGGTTTGGTTTAGTTCTGATTTTTTTTATGTTTAGTTGATCTGTCCATTTGTAACAGTGGAATATTAAGGTCCCTCATTCTAATTGTGTTAGTGCATATTTGATTTTTCATGTTTATTATTGTTTGTTTTATGTAGTTGGGTGCATTGGTATTTGGTGCATATATATTTATTATTGTTATCACTTCTTTTTGGAGTTTTCCCTTTTAAGTATGTAGTGACCTTCTTTGTCTCTTTTGATCAGTCTTGGCTTCAAGCTCACATTGTCTGAAAATAGAATAGCTACCCATACTTTTTCTCACTTCCTCTCACCTGGAGTATTATTTTTCATCATTTGACTTCCAGTCTATGAATTTTTTTTCGTAGTACTAGAGATTGAACTCAGGACCTGTGCATGCTAGGTAAGCACTCTTACCACTGAGCTATATCCCCAGCCCAAACTATGAATATCTTTTTGAGTTAAATGTGTTTCTTGTGTGCAGTATATTTCTGGATCTTGCTTCTTGATCCATTTGGCAGTTTGCTTCTTTTTATTTGTGATTTGAGACCATGCACAGTGATGGTTATAGGTGATATGTATTCGTTCATCCTTCTTATATTATTTTCCTGTTGTTGATACCCTGTCTTTTCCCTCTATTTGCCTTACCTGATGGCTTCTTTCTGTTGGTGTTCTTGAATTTATGGTCATCCTTATGTCTTGCTAGAAAGTCTTTAAGAGCAGTTTAGAGAGTTGTTTGGTTGTCATGAATTTCTTCAGTTGTTCTTTGTCATGATAGTATCTTGTTTCTCCATTGATTTTGAAATATAATTGTGCAGGTTATAGCAATCTGGGTTGGAGGTTGTTTTCTTTTGGGGCTTAAAATATTTAACTCCCAGCTCTCTTTGACTTTACAGTTTGTGTTGAGAAGTCTGCTGTGATTGTAATGGGTTTTTCTTTATAGGTGACTTGTTTGTTTTCTCCACCCCCTTTTAATATTCTCATTTTGTGTTGAATTTCTGAAATCTTATTATATGCCTTGGTGTAGATTTATTTTGGTCATGGTTATTTGGAGTTCTGTGTGTCTTGCTTATTTTATGTCAGATTTTTTTGGAGGTTTTTTATAGTTTGTGCACTCACTTTCTCACTGACTCTGGTCAATCTTACATCATTCTTCTTTGCTTCATCTTGAAGCTGTTGGGTTGATTTTTCATGGTTCCTTGCTATTTTTTTGTTTATTTATATTTTATTTTTTGTCTCTTTGAGGCAGTGTCTCGCTATGCAGTTCAGGCTGGCCTTGAGCTCACTTTGTAAACCAAGTGAGTCTCAACTCACAAGGATCCTCCTGCCTCAGCCTCCCCAAGTGCTGGCATTATAGGTGTGCACTACCATACCTGGCTTCCCCTTGGTATTTTTAAAATGTCTTTCTTTTCCTGGTCAACAGCCATAATCTTGTCTTCTAGATGTTATTTTCTATCTTTGTCTTTGTTCAATCTATTGTGTATACTGTAAATTTAATTTTTAATCTTCTGGATATCTGTTTGGATCTGTTTCAAGACTTCTATTTCTTTCCTGTGTTGGGCATTCATGGCTTCCATTGTTTTCCTAAACTATGTTTTTATAAAATCTGTGGATACTATAGATTCTTTGGGCATGTCTTTCCTTTTTAGCATTCTTATTTTTACCTGAGATATTTTTTCTATAGCCACATCCATTTTTTTTCATTTCTACTGTTATCACTTCAGAAAGTTCCAGTGTGTGGCCTGGGATTTGTTTTATCTCCTTGTGCTCTGGAGTTGTCCCAGGTGGGATGGATGTCCAGGGCTGCATTTTGGTTTTACATCTTGTCATTTTCTGTTTTCATTTATTTTCTATGTTGGTGCTTGTAGATTTCTCATGGTAGAGAGCTTTATCACTAGCATTGAGGCTTCTGTAGCAAATGTCTAATTCTCAGATATGTTTTCTAGGTATAGGTGGTTCTTGGTCTTTGTGTCTATCCTAAGAACCTATCTTTCCAATCTTGTAAGGATTAGAGCTTGTTATTTATTTGAATCTGCACCCTCTTATTTGATACTGGACTGTGGTGATGGTTATTTCCCCTGACCATTACCATGTTGTCATACAAAGGAGAAAAACTTATTATAACATGTATGACATCCTGGCTAATGTAGTACAATTAGCAATAACTAGAACATCAAGCAGAGTATAGCAACTGACAAACTGTGGTACCTATTAATTTAGTACCTTTAACCATACGAGGAAGCTGTGCAGTTGTATCACAGAATCCAAAATGTACCACGAACTTGTATGCATTGACTTTCCCATTGGTAGATTGATTTTCCTGGTGGCTCTATGGGGCTTCTTGGGAAACAGTCCTGCTGCTGCTTGGGCTGCTCCCACAGGTGCCACTGATACTGCTGGGCCACTGGGCCACTCTTGAGAGCATTGCTGCTGATAGTGTTTTTTTTTTTTTTTTGAAACTGGGTCTTGCTGTGTAGTGCAGGCTGGCCTTCAACTTGCTTATGTAACCCAAGGTTGCCTCCAAGTCATGGTTATCCTTCTGCCTTAGCCTCCTGAGCAATAGGATTATAGGCATGTGCTGCCACACCCAGGTAGTTTTCCTTCCTAGTTAAGGTTAAATAGTATCTCATTGCATATATCTACCACATTTTATTTATACATTCATCATTGATGTACACTTAAGTTACTTTCATCTTTTGGCTACTGTGATAAATGCTGCATGAGTTTTGATACCAGTATTTGTTTGAGTTTCTGCTGTCAGATCGTCTGGGTATATACCTAAAGGTGGAATTACTGGATCATATGGAAATACTATGTTTATTTTATTTTAGTAGTAAAGGTTTGCAGTACATAATGTTTACACTCCTTGTGTCAAGTTGGTACATGTGTATCACACATCCTAGTTCTTTTTCTATCTCCTTTTCTTCCCCCATCCATCTCTTGATCCCTTTTCCATTTGAGAAAGATCCATCTCCATACTTGCTATTATCTACTTTTCATTTTATTCTTTATTTATAGTTTAGATTTCTCATATAAGAGAAACCATGTGATGTTTAAGCTTGTGAATCTGGTTTATTTAACTTAACATTATAGTATCAAGGAGCATCCATTTTCCTATAGGATACTCAAGTTTATCCTTCTTTGTGTCAGAATAGTACTTCATTGCATGCAAATACCATATTTTCTTTACGTAGTTGTCCATTTCTTGATCAACCTATAGATTGTATCAAATATTTAGGTATTATAAACTGTGCTGCTATAAGCATGTATCGCTATAAGCATGTCTCACTCAAATGTGACATCTTTAACTCATTTGGGACAATACTAGGTTCTCTTTATGGGGTAAGATGGAAAGTGAACATTTTAATTTGCATTTCTCTAATGGGTAGTGTGGTAGATTGATAACTGGTGGTCAGTTTGTAATACCAGCTGAACTGAATCAGAGTGGTGCTGATTCAGCAGCTCCAGTCTGGATGGTCCACCTGAGGATTGTTGTGGAGATAAAAAGGAGAACTGGAGAGGAAGAAGTTGTGGTGTTGAATTTCCTTAGTGTTGTTGGTCTTCTGGAGGAGCTTGTTGAGCTTGTTTCCTAATAGGAACTTGGCTGTTCTCATTGTCAGAGAGCTCAAGACCTTGTTGTCACTGAGAATGGCTTCAGTTCACTTCGGGGGAGCTGTGGTCCTTACTTTGAGCATTGTTTCCTGGCTCCATTGGGGAAGATGTATCCAGTTCAGTCTCCTGGAGAAGTTTGTCATGCTGACTTACTGATATGAACTCGGCTATTCCTATTGTCGATGGAGCTCAGGACCACATTGTCAATGAGAATGGGTATGGTACTTTTCAGGGGGGATCCTGGTCCTTATTTTGAGCATTGCTTCTTGGCTCCAGTGCAGAACCCTCAACCTACTGGTACAGATCCTTCATCCTGCTGGCACAGACTTTCTAGCATATACCACTGACCTTTGGGCCTTTCTAGCACAGATCCGTTGAAACTGGCTTGCATGAAACATTGTCATCGGCTCTAGGTCTTCAACTGGACTCATGTATGTATGACATTGCTGTGGGATCCAGGTCCTCAGCTGGATTTTCTGGGGTCTTTAGTGTGTGGGCAGATTTCCTGCACTTTTTGTGTTTGACTCTGAGTGACTATTATAAAACAATTCTGTAAATTATGTGTCCTTTGTTGTCTTGTTCTTGAAAACCCTTATTACAGCAGGTAGTGATGGTGAGTAGTTTATCATGTATTTATTGGTCATTTGTAATTCTTCTGTGAAGTATCTGTTCGTTGAACTTGCCCGTTTTTTTTAATCCACTTTTTATTTTGGTTTCTTGTGCAACTGAGGTTCTGTTCAGAAAGTTCTTGCTTATGTCTGCGACCTTAAGAGTTTTACCTATTTTATTCTCCAGGAGTCCATGGAAACTCTCTGTTTCACTATTTAGTTCTTTGATGCATTTTGACTTTAATACATACTAAGAGGTCTAGATTAAGTCTTGTGCAAAAGGATAGCCAGTTTTCTCAACACCATTTATTAAAGAGGATATCTTTCCTCCAGTGTATGCTTTTGGCCTCTTTGCCAAAAATCAATAGTTTAATGTGTTTGAGGTTGTTTTTGTATCATCTGTTTTGTTCCATTGATTCTCATGCCTTTTTATGCCAATATCATGCTGTTTTTGTCACTGTAGCTTTGTAATATGACTTCATGTCCAGGATTGTGATGCCTCCTGCTTTGTCCTTGTTACACAGGATTGCTTTCGCTATCCTGGGCCTCTTTTGGTTCTGTATGAATTTTAGGATTGTTTTCTGAGTTCTGTAAAGAATGTTGTTGGTATTTTGATTGGCATTGCATTAAATCTGTTTATCAAATTTGGAAGTATGCCCATTTTGACAATATTGGTTCTGCCTATCAGGAAAGAAGGGATAGTTTTCTGTTTTCTGATGTTTAACTTTTTGAAGATCCATCAAACCTTCTACTACAGATGTGTGCAACATTTTACAATCCCACCAGCAATATGTGGAGATTTAACATTCTTATCAGCACTTGTTTTGTTTTTTCTGTTTACAGTATTGAAGATTGAACCCAGGTTCTCACATATGCTACGCAAGTATTCTACCACTCAGTTACAACCACTTTTAATTTTTTTCTTTTTAGTAAAGATCTCACTAAGTTGCCTAGGCTATCCTTGAATTTGGTATTTTCCTGCCCCTGCCTCTGAAATAGCTGGAATTACAGATGTGCTACATTGCTCCCAGCTTCAACCTTGTTATTTTCTGATTTTTGATAATAGCCATCCTAATGGCCATAAAACTATGTCTCACTGTGATTTCAATTTGCATTTACCTAATCAGTAATTATACAGTATGTTTTTATGTGCTTATTTACCATTTATGTATCTTTGGAGAAATCTATTTAAGTGCTTTGCCCATTTTTGTAAATATTTTTCTCTGTAGTAGAGGTCAAATCCATGGCCTTACATGAGTTAGGCAATTACTCTACTACTGAGCTGTATATCCCTAACCCTCACTGTCCATTGTTAAGTGGGTTCTTTTTGTTGTCATTGTTGTTGTCATTGAGTTATAAGAATTTTTCTGTCTTTCTGAGACAGGGTTTTTCTGTGTAGTTCAGGCTGGACTTGAACTCACATTGTAGCCCAGGCTGATCTCAAACTCACAGCAATCCGCCTGCCTCAGCTTTCCAAGTGCTGGGATTACAGGCTTCCACCACCATGCCCAACTCAAGTCATAAGATTTTAGACATGTTTTTTCTTTTTGTACTGGGATTTGAGCCCAGGGCCTTGCATATGCTAAGAGTGTACTCTACCATTGATAGCTGCATTCTCAGATCCAGGCATACTTTTTAAATTGAGGCTAAAAAGACTATGTTGAAGTAACTAGTTTAGATTCTGATTGTTGTCTATATTGAGTAATAATTATGATCTGTTACAAAATAACATTAAATATTCAAAAGGATTCATGGCATATTAGTGTATTGAAAAAGCATAGTCCTGTTGATTTTCCTGTTGTTTGGTTCTGAAGGCCTGTAATGCTTTCATTCTTTTGTTTTAATTGGTTTTATGCTATTTTGTTTTCTTTGGAATAATTGTGTGTGAAGATATGGACAACTATTTCAAAGAAAACAAGAGACATTATGGTAGCCACTGTTGATTTCCTGTTGTCTTGTTTTGAAATCCTGTGTTGCTTACTTTGTTTTGCTCTGATCTGCTTTGTTCTGTTCTGTTTTGTTTTATTCTCTTTAAAATAAAAAAGCATAGTCCTCAATTCCGGACCAAAAATTTGAATGTAGGCTCACTTTTCTCTTGAACAAGTTACTCATTTGTTCCTCAAAATAAGTAATATTTTGATGACTAAAAGGACAATGAATATATGTATACATATATCTAACAGAATTTTTCAATAAATGACATCTGCTACTACTTACAAAATGCTTAGGTAAAATTTTCATTGAAAGCCAGACGGCTATGCACATCTTACTGTAGCATTAAAATAACTGAATTGAGAAAGCTTATTTTTAATAACTGTCTTAGTTAAGTATGTACCTTTTGATCACTAAAAATGTCAAGGATTGAAAATCCTCCACTTATAGGGCATCATGCTATACGTATGCTTTTGCTGTTTTAAGTAGTACAGGAAGGGCTCTCTACCTAGACATTATAGGAAATACCAATTTCAGCTCCCCTGGTCTGTTATACAAATAAATATCACATGTCTTATAAAACAAAAATGAATTTACTGCATTAGCTTATAAAGCATTCTTATGACATCTTGTATTTTTTTTCTTCAGAAATAGTTAATCTGTGATTTGAAGGTAGGGTTGTATCTATTATGTGTTTTCTATACCCTAAAACCAATGTTAAATACTTTAAGAAAACCACTAGACTTTGCTGAACCACCTTACCTTCCCCCGTGTCATCTTAATGAATGAAGTACATTGACTGGATTATTGTAGTAAAGTCAGCTACTTGTATTTAAAACATTTGTAGAAGAATTTGAATTTCTAATTTAGATTTTTATGGCTAGGGCAATTTTTACTTTTCTTTGCTGGGACTCTTGAGTATTAGTAACTTAAGTGGCTTAGGGAAACTAATCAATGTGCCTGATATATATGGTAGTATTTCTCCAGTTCTTTTCAGGCATACTTTTCTATATGTTAAATTTCATTGTCTGGATGCATTACTTCATTGGGCTGGCTGGCTGGCTTTCTTCCCTCCTTTATTACCTCCTTTCTTCCTTCCTCCTTCCCTTTCATCTCTCCTTCCTTCCTTCCTCTCTCTCTCCTTCCTTGATTCTTTCTTTCTTTCTTTCTTTCTTTCTTTCTTTCTTTCTTTCTTTCTTTCTTTCTTTCTTTCTTTCTTTCTTTCTTTCTGTATGGAGAATTCAACTGACAGGCTCATGTTGCCAGGTAGGTGCTGCACCACTGAGCTGTATCTCTGGCCTCCATTGGGATTTCTTGGTATCCCCACTAGTAAGTTAGGTATAACATTTAGTTTTTATAGCAAGATAGATTTAAAATAAGGTTATTGCTGTGATACAATTATTACTAATCGAAGGATTCTTATGTTTGGAAAAACTGATAATGAGGTTTATATTTTGTTTATTAGGTTGTCTATCAGGGACCTACTAAACCACGCATTTTTTGCTGAGGATACAGGACTGAGGGTGGAGTTAGCAGAGGAAGATGATTGCTCAAATTCATCCCTGGCTTTGAGACTCTGGGTTGAAGATCCTAAAAAATTGAAAGGCAAGCACAAAGACAATGAAGCTATTGAATTCAGTTTCAATTTAGAAACAGATACACCTGAGGAAGTAGCATATGAAATGGTAAGTAAATCTTAACTACACTATCTCCCATCCTTTATTGGTATGAAAATTGATTCCTGTCTCATTCTCATTGCTTTCTTTCCTCTCATTTTCTCCTTTACTCTTTACTTGTGCTATTATGAAATGTATCGCAAAATATTATAGTAAATTTATATGTACAGTATAAAGAATAATAAAGTGCTACTTTTGATAAGAAGCAGAACATTATCATTGCATTTGAATCCAACCATGTGTCCCTCCCAGCTGCATTCACTTCCCTAAATACTACAGGAAAAATCTACCCTGACTTTCCTGTTACCCATTTTTTACTTTTCATTTTTCTTTATAATGTCAAAATATTTTATCATTTTGGGTTTTTTAAAATTTTATTTAAAGAGAAAAAACCACAACAGAAAAAAAAGAAGCAACAATACAGAAATCCAAGGAAAAAAAGAAAATAACAATAAAAACCACTAAGAAATCACTACTTGATAAATTTCATTCTGTCATCTTCCAAATAGTTGTTCAAGTTACAAAATTAAAACATACAAAGTGGACATTCAAACAATGAGACTGTTAACAGTTCTACTCCACGATCTAACAAAAAACAGTAATATGGTCATTCATCTTACACAATTAAACATACATGCAGTTATATCCTTTGGAACACTTTGTTTCCGCTCTTCTGTACAATAGCAATTATACATTTTGGGTTTTCTTACTCCTACATTTCTTATTATTTTTGACACTAGAGACACAATGTGATATTTATAAATATGGTTCTTATTTATTTCACTGATGAGAATAGTCTCAAGTTGACTCCATTTATGTATTAAAGCCTCAAGACCATCCTTTTTCATAGTTGAGTAATATTCCATTGTACACAAATACCACCTCATTTTCATCCACGCTGCGATTGATGAGCATCTTGGTTGTTTCCAAGATTTAGCTATTACAAATTGTGCTGTTATGAACATGGGGGCTCATATATCACTGTGATATGACCTTTTCAGGTTTTCTGGGAAAATACTCAGGACGGGAATAGCTGGGTTGAATAGAACTTCCAATCCTAGTCTTCTGAGAATTCTCTGTATTGATTTCCATAGTGGTTGCACCAGTCTACACTCCCACCAGCAGTGGAGCAGTGTTCATTTTTCCCCCGCAGCCTCGCCAACGTTGGTTATCAGTTGATTTCTTGATGGCAGCTATTCTTTCCAGAGTGAGATGAAATCTCAATGTTGTTTTAATTTCCATTTCTTGAATGACCAGTGATGGTGAACATTTCTTCATGTATTTATTTGCCATTTGTATATCTTCATCTGAGATCTATGTGTTCATCTCAGATGCCCATTTTTTGAGAGGGTCTTTGAATTTGGGGGGCTTGATGTTTTTCAATTCTTTATATGTTCTTGATATAAGTCCTTTGTCTGAGGGGGTTGCTGGCTAAAATTTTTTCCCATTCTGTGGGTTTTCTTTTCACTCTGTTGGTGATTTCTTTTGAAGTACAGAAACTTTTCAATAATATGAGATCCCAGTTGTTGATTCTCTGAACGATTTCCCACACAGTTCAGGATGTGTTCATGAATTCTCTGTGTACCCCTATGTCTCCAAGACTTCTACCCACCTTATCTTCCAGTAGATTTAGTGTTTCTGTTAATGTTGAGGTCTTTGATCCATTTAGACTTTAGTTTTGTGCATGGTGATAGGCATGGATCTAGTTTCAGTCTTCTGCATGTGGAGAACCAATTTTTCCAGCACCATTTTTTTTCCAACACTATTTATTAAAGAGGCTATCCTTCTTCCAGTGAACATGTTTAGCCCTTTGTCATATATCAGGTAACTGAGTGTCTTTCTAGTAGTGTTTGCATCATCTGTTCCAGTGATGCTCAGGTCTGTTTCTTTGAAACTACCATACTGATTTTATCACTGTGGCTTTGTAGTATAATTTCAACTCAGGAATTGTGATGCTTCTTGCCTTGCCTTTGTTCCCCAGAATTGCCTTTGCTATTCTAGGTTTCTTCTGGTTCCAAATGAATTTTAGGAATTTTTTCTCTAGATCTGTGAGGTATGTTAATGGTATTTTGATTGACATTGAATTAAATCTGTATAACAGTTTTGGGAGTATGGCCATTTTTACAGTGTTGGTTCTTCCTAGCCAAGAGCAAGGAATATCCTTCCATTTTCTAATATCCTCTTCAATCTGCTTTTTTAGTGTAGTATAATTTTCAGCATATAGTTCTTTTACATTCTTAGCTAGGTTGATTCCTAAGTATTTCATTTTTTTAGATGTTATTGTGAAGGGCGATATTTCCATAATTTGTCTCTCGGAGAGTTTCTTGTTTGTGTACAGGAATCCTATTGATTTTTGTGCGTTGACTTTGTAGCCAGCTACACTGCTGAATTTGTTGAGTACCTCTCTCTAGCAGTCATTTAATGGAGTTTTTTGGGTCTTCTATATAGAGTATCATGTCATCTGCAAATAGTGATAATTTAACTTTTTCCTTTCCTATCTTTATTCCTTTTATTTCTTTCTCTTATCTGATTGCCCTGGCTAGTGTTTCCAGAGCTATATTGAAAAGGAGTGGTGATAGTGGAAATCCTTGTCTTGTTCCTGTTTTTAAAGTGAAAGCTTTCAGTTTTTGTCCATTTATTATAATATTGGCTGTTGGTTTGTTATAGATGGCCTTTATAAGGTTGAGGTAGACACCGTGTATCCTGAGTTTCTGAACGGTTTTTATCACAAACATCTGTTGGACTTTATCGAAAGCTTTTTCTGCATTTAATGAGATAACCATGTGTTTTTTGTTTTTGGCTCTGTTGATGTAGTGTATGAAATTTATTGATTTCCATATGTTAAACCATTCCTGCATTCCTGTAATGAACCCCACTTGGTCATGATGTATAATCTTCTTTATGATTTGCTGCATTCTATGTGCCAGTGTTTTACTGAGAATCTTTGCATCTATGTTCATTAATGAGATTGGCATATAGTTCTCCTTTTTGGGTGGGTTTCTCTCTGGTTTTGGTATCAGAGTAATACTTGCCTCCAGGAATGATTTAGGGAGGATTGCTTTCTTTTCAGTTTCATTGAAGAGTTCAAGAGTATTGGCATCAAATCTTCTCTAAATTTGTTATAGAATTCAGCTGTGAAGGACCTGAGCTTTTCTTTGTTGGTAAGATTTTAATTACGTTTTCAATTTCAATAACTGATATTTGGTTATTCAAAATTGCTATGTCTTCTTGGTTGAGCTTTGGTAGTTCATATGTTTCTAGAAATCTGTCCATTTTCTCTGTGTTTTCCTCTCTATGTGAGTAGACATTTTCATGATCTTTTGAATTTCCATGGAATCTGTTGTAAGTTCCCCCTTTTCAGTCCTTATTGCATGAATTTGGGTTTTTTGTTTCTTTCTCTTTATAAGGTTAGCTGGAGGTTTGTCAATTTTGTTTATTCTCTCAAATAACAGCTTTTTGATTCATTAATTCTTTGTATTTTTTTTTAGTTTCAATTGCATAGATTTCTGCTCTAATCTTTACTATTTTCTCCCTTCTATGAGCTTTGGGTTTAACTTGGTCTTCTTTTTCTAGAGGCTTGAGATGAAGCATTAGGTTCTTTATTTGTGCTTGTTCTGTTTTCTTGATAGGACAGTTTATTGCTATATATTTCCCTCTTAAGACTGCTTTCATTGCATCCCACAGATTACAGTATGTTGTGTCTGCATTTTCATTGAATTGTAGGCATTGCTTTATTTCTTGTTTAATTTCATCTGTAGCCCTCTGATAGTTCAAAAGGTTGTTATTTAATTTCCATGTATTTAAGCAGGTTTTGCACTTTCTTTTGCCATTAATTTTCAATTTCAATGTGCTATGGTCAGATAGTATGCATGGGATAATTTGCATTTACTGAAGAATGTTTTATGGGATAATATATAGTCTGTTTTGGAAAATGTCCTGTGCACAGCAGAGAAGAGTGTGTATTCTGATGTGGTTGGGTGGAACTCTCTGTAAACATCTACTAAGTCCAACTGATCACAGATATGATTCAGTTCTATTATTTCTTTGCTGACTTTTTGTCTAGTTGATCTATCTCTTTGTGACTGTGGGCTGTTAAGTTCCCCTGTAATAATTGTGTTCTTGTCCATTAGCATCTGTCTTATATGGTTGGGTGCTCCTGTGTTTGGTGCATATATATTTATAATTATTAGTTCTTCCTCTTGGATTTTTCCACTTACGAGTATGTATTGACCATCTTTGTCTCTTTTAATCATTTTAGGGTTGAAGTTCACATTGTCTGCAAATAGAATAGTTACCTCTGCTTTTTTCTGGGTTCCTGTTACATGGAATACTGTTTTCCATCCTTTGACTTTTAATTTATGAGTTTCCTTTTGGGTCAGATGTGTTTTTTATATACGGCATATTGGGCGATCATGTTTCTTCATCCATTCTGTCAATCTATTTCTTTTGATAGTTGAGGCCATTTATGTTTATGGATATCACTGATATGTACTGGTTTGACTTTCCCACATTATACTCTAGTAGTTTGCTTTCTGCTTTTCCCCCTTATTTAATTGCTTGTCCTACCCGGTGGCTTCTTTTTGTTGTTCCGGGGATTGTCATTTTTATCTCTGTCTAGTATGTGTTTCAGTACTCTTTCTAGGGTTGGTTCAGTGGACGTGAATTTCTTCAGTTGTTCTTTATCATGGAAGTATCTTGTTTTTCCATTAAATTTGAATGAAAGTTTTGCTGGGTACATCAGTCTGGGTTGAAAGTTGTTGTCTTTCAGAGCGTGAAATATCTCAGTCCAAGCACATCTTGACTTGAGGGTTTGTGCTGAAAAGTCTACTGTGATTCTAATGGGCTTTCCTCGATACGGTGACATTTGTCTTTTCTCTAACAGCTTTTAGTATTCTGTTTTTATGTATTTCTGAGATGTTAATTATTATGTGCCTAGGTGTAGATTTATGTTGATTGTGAGTATTTAGTGTTCTATATTCATCACTTATCTCTATATCAGATTTTTTCCCCATGTTTGGGAAATTTTCTACTATTATTTTTGTGAATATTTTAGTTATGTTGTTTGTATTGTCTTCAGGGTCTTCACTAATGCCTATTAATCTTATATTGTTGCTCTTGGCATCATCTTGAAGCTTCTGGATTATCATTTCATGCTGCTTTGTTATGTTTTGAAGTTCTATTCTTTCATGATCACTAATTGCGTTCCTGTCCTCAAGGTCCGAAATCCTATCCTCAGCTTCATTTAAACGGTTTTGCATGCTTTGAATAGAATTTTTTGTTTCTTGGATGTCTGTTTCAGTTTGCTTCATGAATTCTGCTTGTTTTCTATATTGTTCATTCAAGGTTTCAATCAGTTTCCCATGTTCCTGTACTTTTTTCTCTATTTCTTCTTTAGCTGTGCTCAGCAACTCCTTTACTGAGGTTGTTACTGCTGTCTTTACATGTGAGAGTACTTCTAATTCGATTTCCTCTATGGGCTCTTGGAGTTCTTTTTTATTTCATTTGCTAACTTTTCAGAGATTTCCAGTGTGTTACTTTTGTAGTCCTCTATTTCAGTGTCTGCTTTACTTGCTCCTGGTGGGCTAGATGTGTGAGATTGCATTTTGCTTTTTCATTTTGCCATTTTCCCCTTTCGAGTTAGTGTTTGGTCCTTCAGACCCACTAGTGTGAACTGTTGGTAGTGTGTATCTTGGTGTGCTACTGTCAGATTGATGTTTGTCCAATTGCTGGGTCCCACAATGAATAGGTGGGCCCGTCACCTGACTTCCTGCTGCAGGGCCTGTTGGGTGAGTCCTATATTCTGTCTGGTGACAAGCCTAGTAGTATTGATGTAGGTCAACCTTTAGTTCCTCCTAGTACTTTATCTTCAGGTTATTCCAGGTCATCAAATCTCCCTGTCTATAGTTTTTGTGTCGTCTGAGACTCTATTGTTTCCCTATTGTGTGTGTGTATGTCTCATAAGCCCTTTTGATTTTCTTCAAGTTGGGGGAGTCCTTCTCGGCATACTCCTTAGTCTGCTTGATGTTTTCTGTGTGTAGGAAGAGGTCACCCTCACTCTTGTAGACTTACCAAGATCTTACAGTTAGTTGGAGGGAGCTTTACGAATGGCCCTATTTACCCACCATACAGCTCTATTTTAGGGGCATACTCCCCACACTGACTGGAGCCAGCTGAGATCTTCTGTTTCAGTGAGGCAGTCATTCAATCTCCCTTTAAGCTAGCACAGATAATCCGCTGTAGTCCAAGGTTCCTCTGGGAGCAGAGTTCCAAGTTTGCCCTGTATGCTGGGCATTCAGGGATTCTGCTGGAGCGCATGCGGTCAGGGCCCAGGGGTGGATTCCCGGCTCTCCTGGCTGCCTGGAGTTCCCTTGGCATAGTCCGGTTACACCAGCTGGTCCCTCTTGTGCGTCCTGGGGTGGCCTCAGATGCAGGGCCTGTTTTATCGTTTTGAAGACCCAAGTGGTAAATACACACCTAGCTGGTTATACTACCGGTGAGATTAGATGCAGTATCTGATGGGGAGGATAAGTGGAAGTGAGTCTCTAGGTCACTCTCTGGCTTTCTGCTTCCTTAGAGTGTACAAAAACTGTTTTTGGGGGAAATCAAGATGCAAGTCATGAATGAGTCCAGAGAAATAAGCCCATGGCTCCACACACTCAAGGCCTCAGCAAGTCTGTTTTGTGGACCAGCAGTTAGCTGTCTGCTAACCACAGGGTTGTATGAGATGTGGGCTGCCCTGATTTTTGTGTTTCTAATCTCCCCTTGACCATCGCCCACCCAGAGTCGTTCATAGCAAATGACAACTCTGAGATGAAAAGGCTGTCCATACCTGCTGCAGGCAGCTTCAGTCCTGGTGGGAGAGTGCTAGAGTTGTGGCAGAACGTGGTCAAGACTGTTCATGACCAGCCTTGTACAGCCTGTCTGAGCCATTCTCACCAGGGTATTCTGGCCTCTGGTTAAAGAAAAAAGGGAAGGGACAGTGATGGTGGGAATCTTTGAGAAGAGATGACTAACTGTACCATGACCATCTTTTTTGTTACATTATTTCAATCTGGAATCTAGTTACATTATTTCAATCTTGGACATCTGGTGCACAACTATCATCTGGATATTTGCTTTTATTGTCTTCCTAAACTTTCTAAGCCTTACTTCTGTATTGGGCTTTATGCTTACCAAATTCCATTTTTTCCTCTCCTGACTTATTGTTTTGTTTCAGTAACATACTTCTCTGCTAGCTTATTTCTAAAAATATATCTCATATATTTTTATTTTGCTTTAATGTGTACAGTGAACATGCATTATATAAAAATGAATAAAATTAATGTAAAACTAATTCAATTAAAAAATCTATAGGACTAAAAAGGAATAAACTATTTCTTCAATTCTACCAAGATGCAGATATAAAAATCATGATAAATCTTGTCTACACTATATGTAAAATGTTTTAAATCTTTTCTAGCTTTTTTTTCAAATCCATTTTATTTCAAGGGAAAAATAGAATAAAAACTAAAAATTTCAAAACACATCAATCAGGGGACAACAATGTTACATACATTGCTCATTGTTGTCACCAAATTGTTCACCAACAGAACAATACATCTGCTTTCAATTGTTCAGACTATACCAGTACAAATCTTTCTCTTCATTGAACTCAGAGAAATCATTGTATAACTATCTTGAATATTTTTTAATGTACATATAGATATGTTGTTAATTTCACCTTTTCATACTAGAGAGATTGTACAATGTTTACATATGTGTATTTCATTTATTTTGCTCAGTATGGTCTCAGGTTGCCTCCATTTACCTATAAAAGTCCCCAATTTGTCCTTCTTTATGCATGAGTAGTACTCCATTTAATAAAAACACCATATCTTTTTACCCATTCCTCAGTTGATGGACATTTAGGTTGTTTCCAAAATCTGGCTATTATACATTGTGCTGCTGTAAACATAGGTGCACATATATCACTGTGGTATGATGTTTTTAATTCCTTTGGGAAGAGACCCAGAAAGGGAATGAATGGGTCAAATGAGACCTTCAGTTCTAGTCTTTTGAAGAATCTTCACACTGATTTCCCCAGTGGTTGCACCAGTCTGCATGCCCACCAACAGTGGAGAAGGGTTTCTTTTTCTTCACAGCCCTTCCAGCATTTGTTATTGGTTGATTTCTTGATACTAGCCATTCTTTTTGTGGTGAAGTGATGTCTCATTGTTGTTTTAATTTGCATATCTCAACTGGTGAGGTTGAACATTTTCTTTGCATATTTATTTGCTATGCTTATTTGTTAATCTGAGAACTATATATTTATCTCAGACACTCATTTTTGGATGGACTCTTTAAATCTGGGAGGACTGATTTTTTTTTTAGTGGTTTGTATGTTGTCAATGGTAATCCTTTGTCAGAGACACAGTAGGCAAACATTTTTTCCCAGGTTTTGGATTGTCTATTCACTTTGATGGTTGTTTCTCTTACTGTGCAAAACTTTTCAATATGGTGAGATCCCTGTTGTTGATTCTTTGTGATAGTTCCTGTGCAATCAGGGTTTTGTTCATAAAATCTTTGCCTATAACATCTTTAAGAGTTTTACCTGTTGTATCTTCCAGCAGCTTTGAGATTTCTGTTTTAATATTAACATCTTTGATCTATTCTGATTTTAGCTTAGTGTATCGTTTAAGATAGGGGTTCAGTTTTAATCTTTGGCAGGTGTAGAGCCAATTTTTCTACCGCATTTGTTAAAGACGCTTTCTTCCAGTGAATGTGTTTGGCACCTTTGTCAAAAATAAGGTGGCTTAGTGTGTCTGGTGTTTTTTTTTGCATCTTCTGTTCGTCTATTTGGTTCCATTGATCTTCAGATCTGGTTGTCTTTTTCGCTAGTACCAAATGGTTTTTATCACAGTAACTTTATAGTATAATTTCAAGTCAGGGATTGCGATACCTCCTGTCTTGTTTTTGTTCCCCAGGATTTCAATTGCTAGTCTAGATCTCTTCTGTTTCCAGATGAACTTTACTATTATTTTCTCTAATTCTGTGAGATATACGGTTGGAATTTTGATTGGGATTGCATTGAATTTGTATAACCGTTTTGCAAGTATAGCCATTTTCAATATATTGGTTCTTTCTACCCAAGAGCCCGGGATAGCTCTCTATTTTCTAATATCCTCTTCAATTTCCTTTGTCAGAGTAGTGTAGTTTTCAATGTAGAAGTCTTTTACATCCTTTGTTAGATTGATTCCTAGGTGTTTCATTTTTTTGATGTTATCATAAAAGTTATTGATTCCCTGATTTCTCTGTTAGTGAGTTTGTTATTCATGTACAGGAAGGCTATTGTTTTTTGAGTGTTGACTTTGTATCCAACTGTTACTGAATTTACTTATCAAATCCAGTAGTCATTTGGGGTCTGCTAAGTAAAGTATCACATCATCTATAAATTATGATACTTTAACTTCTTCCTTTCTTATCTTTATACCTTTTATTTCTTTCTCTTGTCTAATTGCTTCAGCTAAAGTTTCAAGGACTATATTGAATAAGAGTGGAGACAGTGGACATCCTTATCTTGTTCCTGATTTTAGAGTGAAAACTTTCAGGTTTTTTTTTCATTTAGTATGATGTTGGCTGTTTGTTTGTCCTGATACAGGTAGATGGCTTTTATCAGATTGAGATGAAGACCATCTATTCCAATTTTCTGTAGGGTTTTTTATCATGAATGGGTGCTGGGCTTTGTCAAAAGCCTGTGCTCAATCTATTAAGATGGTCATATGATTTTTGTTCTTGGCTCTGTTAATACAGTTTATTATATTTATGAATTTACATATGTTGAACCATCCCTACATCCCTGGAATAAATCCTACTTGTTCATGGTATACAATTTTTTTGATGATTTGCTGCAGTCTGTTTGCCAGTATCTTCTTAGGATTTTTGCATCATTGTTCATCAACGAAATTGGCATGTAATTGTCTTTGTTAGTTGGGTGCGTCTATGATTTTTGTATCAGGTTAACACTTGCTTCCAGGGATGAATTTGGGAGTATTGTGTCCTTTGCAATTTCTTGAAAGAGTTTGAGAAGTAGTGGTTTTAGGTCTTCACTAAATTTCTTGTAGGATTCAGCAGTGAATCCTTCAGGGCCTGTGCTTTTCTTTGCTGGTAGGTTTTTAATTACATCCACATTTTCATTTATTAATATTGGGTTAGTTAGGATATTTATATCTTCTTGATTCAGCTGTGGTAATTCATATGTATCTAGGAGTCTGTCCATTTCTTCTATATTTTCGTACTTATTAGAATAGAAATTTTCAAAGTAGGTATAGATGATCTTGTGGATTTCTGCAGGATCTTTTGTGATTTCACCTTTTTCATTCCTAATTTCATGAGTCATTTTTCCCTCTTTTTGATAAGGCTGGCTGACTGTCAATTTTAATAATCTTTCAAAGAATCAACTCTTTGATTTATTTATTCTTTATATTGCCCTTTTAGTCTCCAGTGTGCTAATTTGGGCTCTGATCTTTATAATTTCCTGCTTTGTCAAGCTTTTGGTTTAGCCTGCTCTTCTTTTTCTAGATGTTTGATGTTCAGCATTAAGTTGTTTTTGTGCATTTGCTCTGTTTTCCTGATACAGGTAGTTAGTGCTATAATTTTACCTCTTAAGACTACTTTCATTGCCTCACAAGTTCTGATATGTTGTATTTTCATTATTATTAAACTATAAAAACTGTCTGATTTCTTCTCTAATTTGATCAGTGATCCATTGTTTTTTCAGTAGGATGCTACTTACTTATTTTTAAACCTTATTTAAAGAGAAAACAAAACAAAACAGAAAAAGGGGAGCAACAATTTAGAATTCCAAGGAAAAAAGGAAAATAACAAAAAAAACACTAAGAAATCTCTACTTCATAAATTACATGCTATCATCTTGGAAGTAGTTGTTCAAGTTACAAAATTAAAACATAAAAAGTAGTCATTCAAACAGTGAGACTGTTAATAGTTCTACTCCACGATCTAACAAAAACAGTAACATGATCATTCATCTTAAACACGTAAACATACATGCAGTTATATCCTTTACAGCACTTTCTTTTCCTCTCTTTTTTACAGTAGCAATTACACATTTTGGGTTTTATTACTCTTACATTTCCTACTACTTTTTTACACTAGAGACACAATGTGATACTTATAAAATATGATTCTTATTTATTTCACTAATGAGAATAGTCTCAAGTCTCCATTTCCCCATGAAGGCCTCAAGATCATCCTTCTTCATTGCTGAGTAATATTCCATTGTATACAAATACCACATCTTTTTCATCCACTCTGCGGTTGATGGGCATCGTGGTTGTTTCCAAGATTTAGCTATTAAAAATTGGGCTGCTATGAACATGGGGACACACATATCACTGTGACATGACCTTTTCAGTTTTTCTGGTAAAATACCCAGGAGGGGAATAGCTGGGTTGAATGGACCTTCCTGTCCCAGTCTTCCAGCATTCTCCATACTGAGTTCCATAGTGGTTGCACCAGTCTGAACTCCCACCAGCAGTGGGGCAGTGTTCCTTTCCCCCGCAGCCTCGCCAACATTGGTTATCAGTTGATTTCTTGATGGCAGCTATTCTTTTCAGAGTGAGATGAAATCTCAATGTTGTTTTAATTTGCATTTCTTGAATGACCAGTGATGGTGAACATTTCTTCATGTATTTATTTGCCATTTGTATATCTTCATCTGAGATCTATGTGTTCATCTCAAATGCCCATTTTTGCAGAGGGTCTTTGAATTTGGGGGGCTTGATGTTTTTCAATTCTTCATATGTTCTTGATATAAGTCCTTTGTCTGAGGGACTGATGGCTAAAATTCTTTCCCATTCTGTGGGTTTTCTTTTCACTCTGTTGGTGGTTTCTTTTGAAGTGCAGAAACTTTTCAATAATAGGAGATCTCAGTTGTTGATTCTCTGAAGCATTTCACACAGTTTGGCTTGTGCTCATGAATTCTCTGAATACCCCTATGTCTCTAAGACTTCTACCTACCTTATCTTCCAGTAGATTTAGTGTTTCTCTTTTAATGTTTAGGTCTTTGATCCATTTAGACTTTAGTTTTGTGCATAGTGATAGGCATGGATCTTGTTTTAGTCTTCTGCATGTGGAGAGCCAATTTTTCCAACACCATTTATTTTTTTTTCCAACACCATTTATTAAAGAGGCTATCCTTCTTCCAGTGAACATGTTTAGCCCCTTGGTCAAATATCAGGTGGCTGAGTGTCTTTGTACTTACACTTGCATCTTCTAATCTGTTCCATTGGTCCTCAGGTCTATTGCTTTGCCAGTACCATGCTGATTTTATCATTGTGGCTTTGTAGTACAGTTTCAAGTCAGGAATTGAGATGCCTCCTGCCTTGCCTTTATTACCCAGAATTGCCTTTGCTATTCTAGGTTTCTTCTGTTTCCAAATGAATTTTAGGAGTGTTTTCTTGAGATCTGTGAGGTATGTCAATGGTATTTTGATTGGGATTGCGTTAAATCTGTATAACAGTTTTGGGAGTGTGGCCATTTTCACAATGTTGGTTCTTCCTAGCCAAGAACAAGGAATATCCTTGCATTTTCTAATGTCGTCTTCAATCTCCTTTTTTAGTGTAATATAATTTTCAGTATATAGGTCTTTTGCATTCTTAGCTAGGTTCATTCCTAAGTATTTCATTTTTTTAGATGTTATTGTGAAGGGCGATATTTCCATATTTTCTCTCTTGGTGAGTTTCTTATTTATGTACCGGAATTCTATTTATTTTTGAGTGGTGTCCCTGTAGCCACTGCTGAATTTGTTTATTACCCCTATTAGTCTTTTAATGGAGTTTTTTGGGTCTTCTATATAGAGTATACTCTATATAGAAGTATATAGTATATGTTTATACTCTATATAGAGTATAAACATATTTCATATGTTTATGAAATTCTTGTTTCCTTTGGTGTGGATTTCCAATTTCATTGCACTGTGGTCTGATAGTATGCATGGGATAATTTCAGTTCCTTTACATTTACTTAAGCATGCTCTCTGAGCCAGTATTTGGTCTATTTTTGAGAGTGTCCTGTGTGCAGCTGAGAAGAATGTGTATTCTGATGTTTTGGAGTGGAATACTCTATAGACATATGCTAAGTGCATTTGCTCAAAATATTGATTTATTTCTAATATTTTATTGATTTTTGTCTAGTTGATCTGTCTTTTTTGACAGTGCGGTATTGAGGTGTCCCAATGCAATTATATTAGGGCTTATTTGATTTTTCATTTTCGTTTGCAATTGTTTTATATAGATGGGTGCAGTGGTATTTG
>PVJX010012232.1:0-50958 GCA_004027295.1 Dolichotis patagonum
TGTCTACTTTACATGCTTTAACTTTGTAATTTGAACAACTATTTCCAAGAAGTCAGTATGTAATTAGTCAAGTAATAATTTCTTAGGTTTTATTGTTGTACTTTTCCTTTTTTCCTTGGAATACTATATGGTTGCTACCCTTTATTCTGTTTTATTTTGTTTTGTTTTTTCCTCTTTAAATAAAATTATAAAAAAAAAATTGTTCTTCCTCATTGCCCACTGTGTTTGCCTTTGGTGAGCTGGAAATCTAGGGTTCATCTTGTGTAAGTGTCTTCTTGTTTTTCTTTCTTTTTTTTAGTTTAACTCCTGGGTTGATGCTTGTAAATTGCTATGGCAAGAAGCTTTACTGCTAGTATTTACAACCCTTAGTAAATAACTATTTCTCAGAGATTTCTTCCAGGTATAGCTGGCTTTTGGGTTTGGATCTGTTGTAAGATCCTACCTCTTCAATATTTTAGTGATGAGAAGTTTCTGCCTATTTGGTCTAGCCCCTGTTTTTTTGGCACTGGCCTATTGTATTTTTATGACACTTAAGCAGTCTGTGTCTTGGCATACCAGGAAGAACAAGTATGTTACCTTGACTAAAGTTATACAATCAGCACTAAAAATAGCATCAAATACAGCCTAGAAAATGACAAACCGTGGTAAGTATTAATTTGCTACCTTTAACTGTATGAACTGTATTTGTGGTTATATAATGAAATCTAAAACAAACCAGAAAATTGTACTCAGTAAATATGCCCTCATGGCAATTTCATGCTCAGGGGAGAAAATTTTAAAGGGGTTAGAGAAATGGAAGAAGAGGAAGATATTAGAAGCAAGGCTGGAGGACAAAGGAAGATTACACAAACTTTGGGAAACTGGAGGAAAAGACAAGAGGAAAAGAGAGAGGAAAGAAATTAAAATAAGAACTACAGTGGACTTGTGTGTTTGCATTGTTTTTTGTTTTTGTTTGTTTATTTGTTTTGTCTTTTTGTCTTAACTTGTGATCTAAAACTTAATGGACAGGTGCAAAAAATAAATCCTCTTCTGCAACCCAGAACTCATTGTTCAGATGAGTTGTGATACATATAAGAAGGAATATTACTGCTGGGTGCAGTGGTACAAGTCTGTGATCCTGGGACTCTGAGGCTGAAGCAAGAGGGTTAAAGCCTGGACTGTACAGTGAGACTTTTCCTCAGAAAACAAAGCAAAAATGAAAAAATTACAACCTAATACAAGTAAAAGTGTTGTTATTAAGTAGTAAAAACAAAAGAAATAAAAGGGTAGAACAGGATAACAACAACAAAAAATAGAAACCATGTTCACACTCATATAAAAACAAGAAAAAACAATCAAGAAAAAAAAGAAAAACAACAGGAAAAAAAGAAAAATTTTTAAGAAACCCTTTGGAAGGCATGTCTCTGCTGTCACTGCTAGACAAAGTAGGCAGAGTCCAGAGCTACATTGATTAATCCCAGCAAACCAGCTGTAGATTCATAGTGGGGTAGTGGATAATCCCAGCAAGACTGTACCTGTGGTTCCTCTGAAATTCAGGCTGGTTTCTGGCTATGAGGCTGGAACCTGATTTGTTCAGCCTGCAAAACTGTGTACTTCCTGTTGGGTTGAACTCAGCTCCTTGACCTCCTGCCAACTTGAACTTGGTTTCACCTCAAGCTTGACACTGGGAGCCAGTATATGAGCCAGCCTCTCGCTGCTCTGAGTTCCAATCTCAGTTGGCTCCTCTCCAGAAAGAATCCCGGCCAACAGCCCTCTCCTGGGGAATGTCTGAACACAAATGACATACTAGCCATTGCAGTCTGCTGTGTGCACTGCTGCATTCCACTGGTGTGTTTCTCAGGGGAGGCCTTTGAGTTCACCAGGAGTCACTGTGTGTCTTAGTTGCTTTTCGCTCATTGCTGAGACAAAATACCCAACACCCAAAAGAAGGAAAGGCTTATTTAGCTCACAGTTTGTGAATGTTTCAGCCCATAATCAGCTGACTCCAAGGCAGGATGGCATATGGCAAAGATCCAGCAGAGGACAACAAAAGCAACACTGGAGAGAGGAAAGATATTGTCCCATATATTTTATTCAGTCTACTGGGATTAGGGCAGTGCCAATCAAATCAGTAGACTGATCCAACTATCACCCACCCTTAATTCCAGCACCCTTAGTCCTAGCATTAAACCAGGAACCAATCACACACTCTAGATTCAGCCATTTCTGAATAAGCTCCATCTAAAACTGCATGAGACTTTGGGAGAACATCTAGATACAGACCATAACACTGTGCATTTGCAGGTTTGAGCTGCCCTTCCAAACAGTGAGAAAGGGTAAATTTTAAAAGAATTGATCACCATGAACTAAAAGCGTTAAGAACAATGTAAGAAGCGTTAAGAAAACATAAGGTGATAAACAGGGATAGATAGATATAACAGGCCCAGATGATTGACTGAAAGGGATACTCAGGAGCAACTTTAACTTGAAATATTTTCTTTCTATTGTCACCTTTTTGTTGTTGCTGAGGGAGACAGTTTGAGAGAGGGTTTTGTTTTGTTTTTTTTTTTTTTTTTGGATTGAGAGAGGGTCTTGCTATGTAGTTCCGGGTGTCCTTGAGCTGGCCTCAAACTCATGGTGATTCTTCTGCATCAACCTCCTAAATGCTTGGATTATAGGCACACACCACCACACCCAGCTACTATTACTTTTATGGAGTGAAAATCACTTAAAAGTAACATTCAGAGAGCCTTTCAGAATGGAGTTCAGAAGTCATTAAGGAAAAAAAAAAAAAAAAAAAAAAAAAGCATTGTTACTGGAGTTTAAGGCTAAAGTCCTAGCTCTAGGATTTGAATGGACCAGGCTCAGCCATAGGTCCCTTAAAGCCAATTGAAGAGAAGAGCAGTCATAAAAATCAGGAAGGGAAATTTATACAGTGTGGCATAGCACAAAGCACAAAGCAGAGTGAGTTTCCAGATCTGTCTTCAAGGGGCTGACAGAAACTTTGGGTTTATAGAAAAGGGGAACAAAGGTGAGGACTGGAATTTGCATAGCGCAGTTCATTGCCTCCTGATCTACTTGTGGTCTGGTTGAGTTGTTTCTCAAGACTGGCTCTGTGAAGTTCTGGGAGAGCTACTTAAGTGAGGGAGGTCGCTTTTCATCAGGAGATCAAAGCTCTGGCTTAGGGGAGCATCCTTGGTTTCTGTGCTGTGCTCACTGCTCCCATGTGGGGAGTGACCTGTGGGGTGGTCTGTGGGTTCTGCTTTTCCTGGAAGTTGAGGTGACTGCAGGTTTTGGACCATGGAGACTTTTAGGCATCATGTGTGGAACTCTGGAAGTAGACATGGAAGAGCTGGCAATTAGATGTTCCCTCAAATCTTGAAAATTAGTTACTCTTATCTTGGTGTCTTCAGCCTTGAAGGAGTTGAGACAGGCTAGTTAAATTTAGGTTGATTAAACCTTGTATTACAAACACTCCTTGTGTTAGTGACATGCCGACCCACAGAGGTGAGCAGGGATCTGACGGACAGTTTTAAGGTAATTTATGAGACAGATACAAAAAATGAAGGTAGAAGCCAG
Organism: Dolichotis patagonum; assembly: GCA_004027295.1. NCBI lineage: Eukaryota > Metazoa > Chordata > Mammalia > Rodentia > Caviidae > Dolichotis > Dolichotis patagonum. The sequence continues at coordinate 3,559 of PVJX010012232.1, forward strand.
GTGTGGTGGCACATAACTATAATTCCAGCACTGGGGAGGTTGAGGCAAAGCCAGCTTGTGCTATTCAGTGAGTTCAAGGCCAACCTGGAATATATAGCAAGACTCTTTCAAAAAATAAAAAACAAAGCAAACAAAAATAGATAAAGGTAGTGAACCTCCATTCTGCTCCTAGTTAACTACCGGACATGTGCAGGCCTAGTATCTAAGTCTCTATTACATATTTGCACACATCTCAGTCTGCTACCTGGAAATGTGAGCTTTTCATTAGCTCAACCTTTTGACTTCAGGCATCTGGGACAACCATATAATTATATATATCCAGAAACTTGAGATACATGTCAAGAGATCATCAGACTTAATTTATGGACATTTTATTAAGCATATAATACTTTTCTTTATCCTCTATTGGTCACCAAGCCCCTATCATGTAGCTCTTATTCTTTTTCAACATTTAATAGAAATTTCCAACAAAGAAAGTATTACAGATGGCTGAGTTAGGTAAAGACTGACAGGCAGTTAGAAAAGAACCAGACCCCCTCAAAGGAGCCAGTGTGGAAGACCAGATACCTTACAGCTGATAAACACCTCCCATTGTGGACCAGCTCTCAAGAGAAAAGATAAACCAAATGCACCCACATACTTCCTAAGGATAAACATCAGGGATTGATTCTCTAAATAGGTATCCATCACCTTGAGAAAGCCAGAAGAAGCTACTAACCCAACCCCCTACAAAAAAGGCCCTATTCTGTATTCATGCCAACTTGCTAAGTGTCTGCTTCCTCATGTAATCCTAATTTAATAATTTTACCTGAGCAATTATACTTATAATCTTACTGATTGACCACAGTACTGGCCCACCTCATGCCACTCTTGTAGTCAGGGATTACAAGGAAAACAATTACATACCAGACACATAACTTATAGTGTTATTCATAATGGTCACTCAAGGAGTCAAATACAAAGGAAGCTCAGGAAATCTGTCCACATACTAAAGACTTAGAGAGTCCAGCTGAGGGCCCGGATCCTACGGCACTAACTTGCATGAGCTCAGCTGAAGACCTAGAGCCCATGACAGTGCCTCCCATGAGTCAAACCAGAGGCCTAGCATCCACAACAATGGCTCATGCAAATCTGTTTCAAAGATCTGCACCAGGAAGGCTGAAAGATCAGCGGTAAAAGCTAAAATGTCTGTACCAGCAGGCTGAGGGATCTGCGCTGGAGCCAGAAAGCAACTCTGAAAGTAAGAACCAGATACTCCCTGAAAAGTACCACAGCCATCCTCAGCAACACTGAGGTTCTGAGATCCTGCAACAATGAAAACCTCCAAGTGCTTATCAGGAAGCCAGTGCAACAAGCTTCTCTTGGAGATTGAATAGCACACCATCTTCCACTCTGGAGCCAGGAATGCTCAATGTAAGCCCTCTCAAAATGAACCAGTCATTCTCAGCAACAAAAGGCCCCAATCTCCTCTGATCCTAATAGCCAAGTTCATATCAGGAAAAAACTCAACAAGCTCCTCCAGGAGAACCAACAAGCTTCCTCTCTAGGTCTCCTGGTAGACCATTTTCACTCAGTACCACACTGATTCAGCTCAGGTGGTGTTTAAACTGACCATATATTTTCAATCCACCACACTCATCTTATAATTTCCTATTTCCCCCCACCTTAGACCCACCTCACCTTGGGTTTTGGTCTTTAAAAATCTCCAGAAAAGGCAAGGTCTTTGGCAACCCATTCGGGACCCCTTCTGTCTCTCGCTCTCAGACAGACGCTTTCTTTCTTTCAATACATATTTTTTACATATTTTGCGCTGAAAGAAAGAAAGAGAAAAAGAAGAGGGCCAGGCCCAAGAAAGAATCAGAGAGAGATGAGGCTAGCCAGGCCTGTGGTCAAGGCCTGACTTGGCAGAAACTAGGCCCCAGGATGGAGACATGATTGCCAGGACTGCAAGCCTCCCAGAGATAAACCACAACTCAAAACTGTCCTCTTATCAGTGCCATTTGTTCTAATAAGCCTGAACAATACAACATACATGTAGAAACATAATAAACAGGGCCAGGGATTTAGCTCAGCAGCATAAGTGCTTGCTTTGCAAGCGCATGGTCATGAGTTCGATCCCCCATACAAAAAAAAAAAAAAAAAAAACCATAATGAGCATGTAGACAGATGACCAGAACACTGCCCTGCACTCTTACCCTTTCCAGAAATGCCTTTGTTTTCCTCCATGCTACGTGCTCTTGATACTTATCTTGTTTTTCTATTAAAGCAGTATTAGCTAAGTAACTGACTTATAGGTTGACTACACTTTGACCTGTGGTATCCTGTGATGTCATTTTATTGTATAAAATCCCAATAGACAAACAGCCTCAGTGAAAACCCACTTTCAGGACCTTTCCTGTTTCTCAGGAACTTTCTCTTAATAAAACATTTCCTACTCTTTTAATTTCCTTTGTTTGTGACTCCATTATTCAGTGTCCTGAGACATGAACTCAGCACATCTAGCAGGCTGGAAGTTACTTCCGTCTAACAGAAGTTTTGCTGCTTTGTAATGAAACAACAACATCACTTTTAGACCTTTTGGCTAAGATCAAGTGTGATGAGCCAACATTGCTTAACTATATATGCTGCCACTTACTCTACTGCCTTCAGAATATTCATTCAACGCTATTTGAATGGTGCTTTGATCAGGAGTGCTGGTGCATGCCTGTAATCCTAGCACTCAGGAGGCTGAGACAGGAGGATTGCCATGAGTTCGAAGACAGCCTGGGCTACATAGTGAGTTCAAGTTCAGCCTGGAGTATGTAGTGAGACATTGTCTCAAAAAATAAAATAGGGGCCGGGGATACAGTTCAGCAGTGCAGCACCTGCTTGGCAAGTTTGAGTCCCAAGTTTAATTCCTAGTACCCCAAAACACAAACAAAAATTTTTAAAAATAAATACACCAAAAAAAAGACAAGGCTGCCAAGGGTTTAGCTCAACAGCGTAAGTGCCTGCTGGCAAAAGCGAAGGAGTGAGTTCGATCCCTGGCACAAAAAAAAAAAAAAAAAAATCAAAGAACCAGTGTTCCTGAGTTATAATTCCTAAGACAACGGGAACCATTAGTGTTCAAAATTTAATAGTATTACAGTAGCAAGAATATAAATCATTCCAAAGACTTTGAAGACAAATATCCAATTTAAGCAACAATTTAAAAAAACTTGCAGGTTTTATTCATGCACTGAAGTAATATTTACTGAGATCTTACAGTGTTCTAGGCACTATAGTTGAAGTAAGGAAAAATATAACTTCCAGTTTTCTAGATGTCAGTTTTGCTGAATTCATGTCCCCTGAATATGAAAAAATTATCAAGAGAAAGCTTTTGAAAGGGGTAGTCACTGAGGCTATTTATCAGGGGTAATTTATACAGCAAAATCTCACTGCAGATTCCATGTGAGTCAAACTACAATCAGTCTATAGGATTATGAGTAGAGGGGCTGGGGATTTAGCTCAGTGACATAAGCACCACCTGGCAAGTGCGAGGTCATGAGTTCAATCCCCAGTACCAAAAAAAAATAAAGGATTAGGAGTAGAGCCACTTAGCTAGTAATGATCCAATAGAGAAACAAGTCATGTAGCAAAAGGTACATGGACAGATTAAAGAAATTCTTAGAAAGGGAGGGGAGTATGGGTCCAGGTGTTCTGGTCATTCACCTATATATCTGATGTCTATTGGGGACCACCAGAGCAGTGGTGGTAATTAATAGAATAATCTCAAATTGCCATTTATCTTGCCAGCCTGGTTATTGAATCTCTGTCCTGAAGACTGATTCCCTTCAGATTTTCCTTCAGCCACAATTCTGATGTCTCTAATATTTTATGTGCTGACTCCCTTGAGTCCAATCCTGCTCTGACAGTATATTAATTTTCATCTAATTTAGCTTTCTATAGCATTTGTCCTTCTGAAGACATACCCTTAACTGCAGTGAAGCTTCAATTGAGCTGCTTCAAGCTGAGAAATGTCAGTGTCGGGGAGACTGCAATCAGGAGTTTTCTCCGGAGAGCTAGTATAAGGGCCCATGGATACAAGTCATATTGGAGTTTAGTAGTTACGAATTCTCTTTAGAAGGTCAATCTAGTGGACCCTCGTTTAAAGTGTCTGGCACATCTATCATTAGTTCCATCTTCATGATTGTTTGGAGTTTGACAGCCTCTAGGTAAGAATGAATGAATCTTACCAAGAGATCAAGCGTGTATGGCAAAAGCATAAGCACCGGAAGGGAAAGACAGATTGGAAAAAGGAGCCAAATCCAAACACTGTTCATAAGGGATTGGTCAAGGGTTTGTAATCGGCTGGGTTATGGACCTGTTTGCTTATGGAGATTATCTACAAGTCTTATATTTCTTTTATTGCTTTAAGATCTTTTTCCACCTGATGTGAATTATTTATCTAAAGACCACAAGTTTCATTTATTAGTGCACAAGTCTCTCCAGTTTTAGCTGTAAAATCAAGAGTTCTCCAAGTTTTCTGCTTTTGATGGTTGCTGGGGTGTTTTGGGGGGTGGTTCTGTTGTGGTTTTGTTTTGTTTTGTATTTTTCCTTTTGGTTTGGTTCTTGTTTTTTTTTAAACCGAGTCTTTCTAGGCAATTCAAACTCGAGCTTGCTATGTAGTCCAGGCTGGTCTTGAATTTATCATGATCCTTCTGTCAGCCTCCTGAGTGCTGGGATTATACACATGCGCCACCACACCCAGCCTCTGTGGTTTTGAAAGATAGTATTAGCTAAAGAATTTAAAGACTCTTGTTGAGCCTTTATAGCTGCCATGGTAGCTATGTAACCTTACTGAATCATAATAGTGATCAGCTACAGGTATAGTTGGAAACTGTCAGATGGGGTCAGTGTAGTGAATGATGATCCCTTTCTATGTCTAGCTTATATTACTATCTTTCCGCTATATATCTTTTGGTTATATTTTTTGCTAGAGGTTAGGTTTTTCAGGGATTACCCAGGGGATCATGCACCAGAGCCTCTTAGCTCCTCCATCAGTGTCAGCTGTCAGGATTGGTCACGGTCTTGCTTATAGAACCATGGGAGACATTTCTCCCTTTAGTGACCCCCCTTTGTAGCACACTGTATATTGGTCTCCTGTTTCCTTTTTTTTTTTTCCTCCTGTTTTCTGAGACCTGACAATCTTCCTGCTCAGGAAGTTGGGTGACTCTCCAGAGTTATAGATTCCTATAGAAAGATCCTCTCATGTGCTGGGTCTTTGTTGACCTTGGAAGACCAGGACCAAAATATTGGCTGACCTCTTAGCTCAATAATCTTTCTTAATTTTGGTCTCCAAATCTCAGTTGTTGAATACCCAAGAAATAGTTATACTAGTATTGCAGTAGAAACAGTAGGTTTAACAATCCTACTATACTCTTATCTAGATATCTAGCACCTTAAAATGTATAGTATGATCAGAGAACTGTTATTGCTTTACCAATCATGGTTATCTTAGAAGTTGAGTCCCTGTAAAATGTTAACAGGTAACAATTATAAAATTTTACAGAGAAAATTTGTAAACAAGGGCAAGGTAGTATTTTGGCATGTTTTTAAAAATTTTTTTTATTATTTTGAAGGTAGTGAAATACAACAGAACAAGACGGAACAAAGCCAATTGAGACAGTGTAGTGAAATTGATACAGAACTTCACAGCAGGTTTCAGGATAACAGTAATAGGTACCATAGTATATTTTGTTATCTTCACAATAGTTGTTTTTTCAATCAGGTATAACAAAATCAAAGGAAATACAGAACATTATAGAACTTATCAAAACAGAATATTGAATAGAGCAATATCATTAATCAGGACAAAGCAAAAGAGTGATAAAAATATTTGCCTTCAAAGAGATGGTAGAAGGAAATCCCCCTTTTTTGCTATATTACACATGGTCAGCCTCCCAAGAGATGCTCAGATCTCTGGCTCCCACTTGCTAACGGGGGGAGCAGGGGGAGATGTTTGATTCTCAGCCCCTGAGCCAGTAGGCTCACAGCTGCTTACCCAGGTGGAGAGCTGCTTGCTTGCTTTCCCAGACCCCTAAGTTCCAACATGGTGCAGATCTCAGGAGACACTGCTGGTTCTCCACATTTTGGCATGTTAACCATGAAGACATTTACTAGAACCACTAGGTTTTGTTATTATTTTTGAATTACATTTAAATTTCCATTTTAGTATGAAAATTTTTTATTAAGTGCCTTAACTGAATTACAAGATACTAATAACATAAAGAAACTTTTACCTACATTTGTTATTTTTAATAGAGTGTCATTTAAGTAGAATATATTTGTTTATAGAAGTACTTTGCAGATTATTAATGTCCAAGTTTTGATCTTTAGAGTAGCATTGTTGGCCAGGGATTTAGCTCAGCAGCATAAGCGCCTGCCTTGCAAACATAAGGTCATGAGTTTGATCCCCGGTACCAAAAAAAAAAAAAAAAAGTTAGCATAACATTGCCTGAACTGCATAGTTTAAGTAACTCCAAGAGTTATAACACAATTACATAACAATCACATGAGCATAAGCCTTGAAAAAGTATTCACATCATATGGCTGGCTGTTTCATGTCAGTATGGCCCGCACATTTCATCACAGATAGTTGAAACTCAAGTAAGGAAAGCCAGACGCTTAACCATGAAAAAGTATGTAGTCATAAACAACTTTAACTGGAAGTCACTAGTGTGTAAAATGTTTTGCAGTTTTGAATCTTTAAAGGCCATACACTTGGGAAACGCATACATCATTTAGTATACTATGAGTTTAAAATAATTGGTATCACAGCTATATAGAAATCCTCACATAGGGCTGGGGATGTAGCTCAGTGGCACAGCACCTTCCTGGCAAGTGTGAGTTGTGAGTTCAATTCCCAGTACAAGAACAAACAATTCTTCACCTATATTTAGTTTTTATTAAAGGAAAATTTTAGTCTCCTTTAACAGGTTTTACATGGTGTAACTATATTAACAAGAATTGAGGACAAAGTCTTATAAAGATGAGCTTTTATAAAGTGAGGGAGGAGTGTTAATGACTGCAGATAGACTTATCATCCAGTTTACAAGTGTATCTTCATTTATACAATAACCAAATGCTGTTTAATCAAACCAATAGATGTAGATTAAATTTTAAGTGGCAGGACCATGTTTAAGGAGATGGCAAATTCTAATCATTTTGTGTCTCTAAATTCTAGATATATATTGTATGAAAGACAGCACTTGTAGTCACTTTGCATGTACTATACCTTTGTAGTCTTAACTCTATAAACTTAACTTTAAAGTTAGACTCACATCATATCTTGTTTTTCAGATGTATACATATATATTCTCGAATACCTAAGTTCTCATAAACTAAGATAATAGTTGTTCATTTAACCAGTCATAAACTGTTTATTGAAAACATTTTATAGGTTAACATTTAAATAGTCTTTTAATTCTTAAAGCTCATTTTTAGTAATCAAAGGCCAAAAAGTAAAATATAGAAGCTTTGTCTTCTAGTCTACTTTGTAAGTTTAACCAAGAGCCTCTTAATATCTTAAGAAATCCATACTGATTTAGACACAGAAACTTAACCTTTTAATTATAGCTAGAACAATTACTTTAAATGACTTATCATAATAGTTAACAGTTTTTAAGCCATATATGTATTTATAATCTTTAACAAGGAGAAACTTTAAGTCACTACACATAGACAATAATATATTGCATTTATAAAACTAATTTTTGACATTATCTTGGTGGTCTAAAAACCCAGATAGAAATATATACCAACTTTAAAGACAACTTTACTCTTACCAAATGATTTAAACTAGCCTATTGTTAAGCTATTCAAACCACAAACATTTGAGCTAATATCTTTGGGGGAGGCACTGAGAAAGGGTCTCACTATGTAGTGTAGGGCAGCTACTTGCTTATGTAGCCCAGAGTGACCTCAAACTCACAATGACCCTTCTTCTTCAGCCTCCCGAATGCTGAGATTACAGGTGTGTGCCACCACACCCAGTTTGAGCTAATGTTTTGAGTGTCTATAAACTAATTTATGTAGAATTGTTGGAGGGTAATATATACTTGAAAGTTAATATGTATCTTAATGTAAATCATATATAAACTTCATGTTATCAAAATTTAAGCCTTTTATTTATAAATCCCATGTGAGCCTCAAGCATATCCCAAAAACCAATACAACTGACTTTCTGTGGAAATCCCAAAAAGAGTCAGGAAACAAAAAAAAAAGAAAAGAAAAAAGCACCAGGTGTGGTGGCACATGCCTGTAATCCCAGCACTCAGGAGGTTGAGGCAAAGGAATTGTGAGTTTAAGGCCAGCTGGGCCACATAAATGCACCCTGTGTCGAAAAAGAAGGGAAAAAGAAACCATTGAGCTCAGCAAATATTTTTCTTAAATTAAGCAGTTGCAGGTGTTTTAACCAGTTATTAACACAGATTAAACAGGCAGATGATCAAACATAGAAAAGCATGCAAAACATTTATTTTTACATCATAGTGCACTCTTAGATGTATTGGCCAACCCTTTTACGGTTTTTAGATTTGTAAATATAAATAGACTAGTCGGATCAATTAACAGAGATCTCTTGTAACACCAACAAGAAGCAGGAGGACACAGAGGGAGAGAGAGAGAGAGCACTCGCTCGAGAAAACTCTTTTACATTGTGAAAGCAAGACTGTTTTGATGAAGCAGCCTAGGCTAATGGTTTATTTATCACAATAGCTGCACAAGCTTTCTGTAGCTCTCTGTTGTTTTGGTAGATACAGTTGTTTGATAGCCACAGCTGATAGGCAAAACTGCAGTTTTGATAGCCACATATAACTGTTCCCTCTAAAGCGACAGACTGTTAAAGAGCATTTCAACTATTTTATATTTAGAGAGGTGCTCAGGTCAGGTTGGGTGTGGAAAGAGACTGGTGACACTTTTAGCTAGGCATGTATTCCTAAAGGTGGGGAACAAAGATGGCCTGCAAGACTCCTATCTACCTTACAGGAGATGTCTGCCTATCACGGTTTCTTTCCATTTTGAAAAATGAAGGGAGAGAAAGAATCTCTGTGCATCCCAGCTTGTTCTATACCCTTAACGTATCCCTTAGTTTTGACCCCATACAATGCCAGCAGCAGCAAACTGGGGAGTTTGAGAAAGTGACTGGATTTATCCAGTCTTACCATAAGCCAGGGCTCCCTGCCTCATGATTCTGTGGATCACACTTAGCTATTGGCTTTCCTTTTTGCAGCCTTCATTTAGCATGTCTCTGAGCGTGGAGGGCCTGGTGACATGTTCTGGAGGGAAAACACGGCAAAAGAGAGGTGGGCCTTTGGCAACTGTGGGCTATGGGTAACCCTTATTACCTGTTTCTGTTTAAAACTGTTACCAAGCCAGTCATGCTGGCACATGCCTGTAATTTCAGCACTAGGGAGGCTGAGGCAGGAAGATCGTTGCAAGTTCAAGACCAGCCCGGGCTACAAAGTGAATTGAAGGCCAGCCTGAACTGCATAGGGAGACCCTGCCTCAAAAAACAAAAACAAACACCAAAAAAACTGTTACCAAACTCATAACGGTCCCTAGGAATGTTTTCTGTCTTATTAATGAAATCATCACTGCTGTAATGGCACTATTTTATATTATTTTGATACAGGGTCTCACTATGTAGGTCAGGGTGGCCTCGAACTCTTGGCAATCTTCCTGCCTCAGCCTCCAGAATGCTGGGATTACAGACATGTGCCATCAAGCTCACAGACACTATTTTATCTTATTTTTTTACAGACACTATTTTAAACCAGTCAATCTACCCTGTCTGAACTGTGTTCCTGAGTTGGGGAGGTAAAGGGAATAAAGATACTCCCTAGTTTCCAAGTCCTAAGGGCGACAAACTTGGTCTAAAACTTTTTCGTTATTTGCGAGTTTGCGAATAAACCTAGACCAGTTCTTTTCTTTCTTTCTTCCCTTTCTTTCTTTCTTTCTTTCTTTCTTTCTTTCTTTCTTTCTTTCTTTCCTTCTTTCTTTGAAATATAGGCCAGGAATAAGTCAGAGGGAATAGTGAAGGCCAGCTTCACTCTGGAGTCATGTAGCAATTAGTAAGGGACTGACCTGAACTAGACACTGAAGGGTCACAGTGAGTGGGAAACTCATCAAGCTAACGAGACAAACCTGGTCACACAAGAGCCCTGGAATTCGCAGCCACAGGAAAGAGAACTGCCTTAGACAAGATACTGCTGCTGCTGCTTTAAATTGCACTTTTTTTCTCAGGGGAAAGGCAGGCAGTGAGAAGGGACAAAGAGTGACTCTATGCAAAGAACAAGAACTTTATCTATAGGGCTCATGTTTATTCTCACTGTCACAAGGGCAAAAAGACAATCAAGACCAAAAGCTTTCCCAGGACAGGTTGCCAGTCTCTAGCAAACCATGTCTCCAGCCAAGTGGGTGGCACACTGCTGTAATCCAAGCACTTGGGAGGCTGAGGCAAGCGGACTGTTGCAAATTCGAGACCAGCCTGGGCTACAAAGTGAGCCCAAGGCCAGCCTGAACCACAGGGTCTTTTTGAGACCACTGTCTCAAAAAGACAAAAAACAACAACAAAAACAAAAAACAAAAAACTTGACTCCAAAGACAAAAGCTACCATTGACACTCTATACAACAGTATTGTACAGCAAGGTGGTACATGCCTATAATCTCAGCACTTTTGAGGTTGAGGCAGGAGGATAACCTTAAATTCAAACCTGGGTTGTATAATGAATTCAAGGTCAGGCTGAACTATATAGCAAGACCTGTCTCAAAAAGACAAAAATGAAAACAAACAATATTGCCAAAAAGAAAATTTAAACTAGTTACCAAGGGGCTTGAACAGACTTCCTAACTTTTTAGAGAAAATATGAAAGAGCAGATTAAAGACACTCCTCAAACACATAAATATTTGTGCTCCTGGAAATAGCTCTTTCTGGTGTCATCCAGAGATCAGTTTTCTCCACTGTGCCTCAGGATGAGGGTCTCTTTTGTCAGATGTGCCACGTTCATGTCCCCCAAATACTGAAGAATAAATTGCAAGGGACAAAGGAGGTTAAGAGTAAAAAAAGATTTCTTAAGAGAAAGCGCCTGAAACACAAGAGAGGTGCTGAAAGGGGTGGCCACTGAGGCTTTTGGTCAGGGGCAATTCATACAGCAAAATCACAATGAGGATGTAATGTGGGTCAAATTACAATCAGTTTACAGGCTTACAAGTAGAGCTGCTTAGCTAATATTGATCCCATAAGGAAATGAGTCACACAGCAAGAGTGCGTGGAAAGAACAAAGGCATTTTTGAGAAAAGAAGGGAGTATGGATCTGGATGGGCTGGTCAGCCAACTATGCAACTGATATGTATCTGGGCCCACTGGACCAACGGGTGGTAATTATAGAATAATCTCAAATTGCTGTTTATCTTGCTGGCCTGGTTATTGCATCTCTGTCCTGAGGCCTGGCTCTCTTCAGATTGGCCTCTAGCCACAATTTTTTTTTTTTGGGTTGGGACTTTCTTGAGCGCCCAGTCTTTCTCTGATCATATATTAATTTCTAACGTAGTTGCCTATAATACAGTGAGTGAACATGTCTAGCTGTGGAGTGTCCCTGCCTTCACTCAGCTTCCTTCTTTCGAGAGACCTTGACTTTCAAATTATCTGATTCACTTCACATCTGTTATGTGCATGGTACTCATATGCCATGTTATTTACATATTTATTTACTCATTTATCCCTATTTTTTTAGTGCCGAGCATTTAGCCATGGTCTTGTGCATGCTAAGCCCATGTGCAACTAGTAAGCTACACCCTAGCTTGCCATCTCATTTAATTGTCTCAGTAACCTCATGCAGTTACTGGATTTACTGTTGTTTTCAAAGGGCACTTACTCTCACCAGAAGTTTGTAGGAAAGTTGTACATTCACTCTTTTCTTTCTGAAGTTTCGATATTTATGTATATTTGCATTTGCTTTTTGCATTGCTAAGTATAGAACCCAGGACTATGCTAGGCGAACAGTCTACCAATGGGTCACACACATCAACTGTTGGTGGCATTTTTTTTTTTTTCACTACTGGGGACTGCTTTCACACTGAGCTACATACATCTCTAGCCCTTTTGTACTGTTTCACTTTTAGACAGGGTCTTGCTAAGTCTCCAAACTGCCTCGGTTGGGCTCAAAATTGTGATCCTCCTGCCTCAGCTTAATAAATGGAAGAAGGGAGTAGGGGAAAAGAAGATGAAAAAAAAAAAAGAAGATGAAAAAAGAATTAAGATGTGTTCTGTGCATGTACCACCTCCCCAAAGGAATGTAATAATTATGTACTGCAACCATGTACTAATAAAAAAGCTCTAGTAAGAAAAATAAGACAATAGATTAACAAGCAGAAAGACAAACATTAAGGTACAAAAAACGCTCTAATAAATTGCACAGTATGAGTCTCAAAGGAGGGCTTCCCAGTTGACGCTTATACAGAGCTAGTGAAGGGCTAGGGCCTCGGCTTGGCGGAAGGGCGGACTTGCCGCGCTGAGAGAGAGTGCGGGCAGCTGGGCTCTGTTACCCGGATGAGCTCCTCAGGTAACCACCAGCCGGGTGAACTGGGCCAAGTGTCTGACCCCAATCCTTTCCTGAGAAAAGACCTTTCTTAGACAAAGAGGGTTTATCAGATAGAAAAGCCAGTTTACATCCGTTTACTTCAGGAATGTGGCTATCTCGTTTATAGATGTAAATTTTATTTACAAGAGGGCAGCCTTACTGAACGAATTGTCAGATTAGTAGTTTGCCCTTTATTTTGTGACAGGGTCTCGCTGAATCGCTAAATTGCCAATGCTGGGTTGGAATTTGTCATCCTCCCGCCTTCGCCTCCTAGAGTGCTGAGATTACAGTATTACGCCATCACGCCCTGCCCCGAACAGCCATCTTGAAACACGCCAAAGAAATGTATTTTGAGGTGGCATATTTTGGGTCCTTAGGATAAAAGTTGCAAAACACTTCGCTAGATCAAAATACTATAGGCTCTCAACTCCAAACGCGGGTGGTTACAGGGTCGAACGGGACCAGGGTACAGCGGGTATGGAGCAGCCCTCCTCCCACGACCCCCGCGGCGGCTGAAGCCCCGCCCCCTCCCTCGAGGGGCCCTCGCAACCCGCGCTGGCCTACTACGCATGCGTAAACCCTGGCACCGCCCCCTGGCACAGCGGTCGGAGCCATTTCGCCGCCTCCTACACGCGGGTTGCGGTGTTCTCCGCAGTCTCTCTGTGGAAGGCGAGAGCTACGGGCGGACGGTCGAGAGAGGGCTGTACTATCAGGCACCGGGAAGCAGGGGCCGGTAAGGAAGAAAAGTTGTGGCCGCCGTGCGAGGCGGCGCGTATGCGCGAGCGGGCGGGCGGGCTGTGACTGCCTAGCCGGCTTTGTTGTGAGGCGCGGGCCGGCCGGTGGGGGAGGGGCGGCGGCCCAGTGGTGTGCGCGTGCGCGGGAGCCGTGGCGCTGCGCGGCCACGCGTGGCCCCCGCCCTTCGCGCGTCTTCCTAGTTCTGGTGAGCGAAACCCGCTTCCTCCTCGGGCCTAGCAGGCTTCGCGACACCGAGGCTGAGAAAAGGGAGGGCCGAATCACCAGTTGTGGTTGCGGCCGGCACTTCACGAGCGCCTATGGCTTTTCGTTAATCTACTCGTGTGGCAAATGTCCTGTGGGTGCATTAACACGTAGGTTCAGTGCAGTTATTGCCCATCTTTTTGGTTGCGGCAGACTGGGCTTCGGTGAGGAGCAGGCGGTATGAAAATAAATGCCTATGATTCGGTAAAAGACGGGATGGGAAAGGCGCCCCGGAGGACGGGGCTATTTAAACCTGTATTTTAGCGTTAGGGCCAAGTATATTTCCGCTTGGTAAGTGCGGAAGTTGTTATCTTGCCAGACTGTCTAGAAACTGAAAGAGGGCGCTGTATATGGAGGGGGTGAGGTTTTACAACAAGGATAGGCTTGAGGTTGACGGTAGTGGAAACTAGTATACTACTGCATCACTGCTTCAGATGAGCAGTAGTGGTGGCAGGGGAGAGGGGGGAGAAGCAAAGGGATTGGAGACAGTGTAGTAGTGTTGGTTAGTAGATTTGGGGTCACACTACTTTGAAATTGGTCATTCTCCAGTTGGAATCGCTGTTCTCTAGGGCAAGATACTATTTTTTTTTCTTTTCTTTCTTCTTTTTTTTTTTTAACTCAAGACCTCACGCCAGGCAGGCGCTTAAGCCGCTGAGCTAAATCCCCGGCCCCAAGGTACTGTTTTTCTCATCGGTAAAAAGGGAGTAAATTTTGTCTCTACAGTTCTAAAGATTAAGTAAAATACTAAATATAGATGTTCCACCAAGGCTAAATCTCTTGACACACAGTAAAGATTCTGCTAGGTTAGCCGAAAAGGATTGTTAAGAGGTGAATTCTGACTCCAGAGTTGTGATTTAGATAGCTTGATGAAAATAAATGTATGTGCGGCGGTTGGAACAGACTAGACGCTTGATTTTAGCCAAAAGGCCGAGAAGCGATGGTTGGAACAGATTAGAGGAGGCAATTTAACTTTCTCTTTCTACTAAAATGCTAAACTAGTATACAGGTGAGTATGAATGTTTCTGTTGGATGAATTTGACTTCTGAGCTTCCGAGAGGAGTAAACTTTCTGTAAACATGCATTAGTATGAATATTGTAGAGTCAGATGAGACTACAAGAAACTTGATAATGCACTTTCGTATTTTGTTATTTACATGTTTTTTGAATTAATCAGGGGTGGAATTTACAAACTAGTTTATCAATACTGAAATACTTGAGGTAATCGACATAGAGAAAGGTTTGGTTTGTCATGAACCCAGTAGGGATTTTTTTGCCTCATCTGCCCAAATGCTGGGATTACAGGCATGCACTGTCATACCTGGTTGAGAATATATATTTTGGCTCAAAGTTTTAAGAGGTTTCATGGCCGAGAATTTAGCTGAGCTGTGCTATGTCTGCCTGGCAAGTGTGAGGTCCTGAGTTAGATTTCTGCAAAAAAAAAAAAAAAAAACAACCTAAGGTTTCATCACATTGTTGGCCCATAGCTTAGGACTTTGATGCCCAGGTTGTGCGTGGGAGGTTGTTGAGTTTAGGTCCAGTATGATTGGATGCCCTATTTATGTGGCCTTTTAAAGGTTCCACAGCCTCCCAACAGAGTTCCCCAACGAGCCCGTGGTCCTTTGGATTCATTTACTCAAACCCAAATTTGGTCTTTGATTTCGTGTTTAAAATTTAGACTCAGCTATTTAGACTGGAAGTCTCCCTATTGTTTAATATTTTATAGATACTTGTAGAGGGAGAGTGCCAGGTATGATACAGTGCAATTCAAGCAAGCAATATACTACAGTTTTAATGAACAAGAAGACCTAGAAGAAATCTGTGGTACAGAACATTTCACTATCTTCAATTCAAGAAATGAATACTTGATGTATTTGGTCTTACTAATATGGTATGGAACCAGAAACTAAGGATAGTCTGCTAGTGACTCAATTAAAAGACCACCATAGGTAGGACAGATTCAGTTCTGTGCCCCTTAACCTGTTACTTATTAAAGGCATGATTTTTTTTATTGTCCTAAGCATTCAGAGGACTAAATTCAGAGTTCAGGGGGAAAAAATAATGACTTGCACAATAGGTAACTAAAAAGAACAAAGTTGGACCTTTGTAAATTTTGAGTCAAATCGCCTCTCAGAAATTTGCATTAAACATGTTTATCATTTAGGGAGTGCCTAAAAGTTGGCAAAACAAGGTTGATTAGCCCAGAATTTACATAAACTACTTTGTTCCCCCTCAAAACTGAGAACATCAAGATAGAGAATTTACAGGGACGTTGAGTTTTGCTCAGAAGTCTCCAGCCATTGCCCTAAGCGGTCCCCTTGGGTTCCAGCAGACCACTGAACTGAGTCTGCTCCAAGCAGAGACAGTCATCTCAGAATCGGAAACTACAACACCAAGACTGTGATAATGATTGACCAGATCCCTGTCCATGAAGCATCCAAGTCTCTTTTCTTAGTTAATGGGTCAATCTGAGTGTCTTCCTTTCTTCAGTTCTTCAAATGAAAGCACCTTCCCTATTTTCTATTAGTTTATTTTGTTAGGGAACCAAGTTGGCTTTTAGTCAGAATTGCACCCTCTTAAACTTTCAGTTCCTTAGGCTGACATCCCTTACCCCAGTTCCTTTTGTGTTTTAATTTGCACAGTCACTGAAGCAAGGACCTGTACTAGCCTATGACACCAGCAGGCATCAGAATGAAAATAAACCATTGGATTAACACGAATAGAAATGAATTGATAAGGCATTTCTTAGTATAGAAGTTTTGAATTTAGGCTTCTATCACAAGTGACTTGAAATAGAGCAGTTTCTTACAGTTTCTAAGCCTTAATTTCTTTCTCTGTGAAAAGCATCTTTCATTATTGAGAGTAACATACATAAAATGCTCATCATAGAATGTAGGATGGTACATAAAATATTTAAGAAAATACAAAAATCATTCATGGTTCCTGAAGATAATTTGTGCAGAGTATTTCTTTCCAGTCTTGATTTATACATGTACAAGGTATAATCAAAATATATGATGAATGATTTAAGTTTTTAAAAATTTAAGGGGAAAAGACTCACAAATCCTCTGCAAACTCCAGAGAAAATGTGTTCAATGAGGACTGACCTTCCAGAGGTGGTCCTGGTCCCCTGTGGGGCAGCTAGCTTTCCTTGGAAAATCCTCCTACTCTCTATGACGAGATCAGCACAAGTGCAATGACTACAGCCACTGTAGAGTCTGTGCTGGCCTGCTTGGGCCAAATTGTAGCCTGTGCTGAGAGGATGAGGCCAGTGGAGAGGCCTGCATTTAACAGATGGTGCATGGCCCACAGGTGAAATCTCCCTGCAGCCACAGAGGACTGGATTGAACTACAGTTCCACATGGGACAGGCCTAAGTACCTGAGAAAAAGGGGTGCATGAGTGCCCTGATCCTACTACCCATCACACTTTTTGCACCATCGCATCTGGATGACAGCCTTTTGTGCCCCAACCCATGTCCACAGGAATAAGATCTTAGTTAAAAGCTTGCATAGGATTAGAAAGATAGAATAAAGGGACCAACTCTGTCTGATCTTTTGGTGTCTTAAATCACCTGCCCTTTTGGAGTAGTGAGCCTATGAAACTGCAGTGTGACCAAGAGATTGGACATGTAAAGCCTTGTGTACTTGCAGATGCCCAGCTCACTGAGAAACTATGAGAACTGTGAGCAATTATGCAGCTACAAGTGACTTCAGAAAGGCACTTTTTGGGCCACCAGAGCCCTCAATAGAGGCATCTTCAAGTTTACTGTGACAGTTCCTGTGTGAGAGGTCAAGACTGGGTGCTGCCTGTTGGGGTGCTCCTGGTGGGCTCTGGGTCTCCAGCCTGTCTTATCACCCATTCCTTTGCCATCATGGAAGGTTCACAGCTGCAGCCGCTGTACCAGCAATTTGCAGCACACTGAAAGGCTTGATCTACACCCATGGCCTCTGCCTCATCTCCACTTCCCCTGAACTATAGCCTCATGTCTGTGTTAACATGTAGGCTTGCATTTGCTTTCTATAATTATAAAATAATGTGCTGGAAATTAGTTTAGTAAAACACATTGCAAGTAATTCCTACCAAAATACTCCCCCTCATTTCGAACACCTCATCATTCTTGCCACTTTATGGAACAGTTCTGGTAGTCCTCTTTTGTGTTATGAACAATTTTGTTGTAATGCTTTTATTCTTCTTAAGGTATGCCTTAGATGTTCTAATCATGTTAGAAAAATTTCTAAACGGTCAGTTTTAATAACATCTTGATAAAAATAATGTGTACTTAATCCTTAATGTGGGACATAAGCGCCAATACTTTCCAGATATTGTTTATTTCCGAGCTTTGCAGTCATAATGGTGTTTTTAAACTTTTGTGTTTTAAGGTCTGAAGAAAACTTGTGAATCATGGGCGACATTAAAAATTTTCTGTATGCCTGGTGTGGCAAAAGGAAGATGACTCCAGCCTATGAATTTAGAGCAGTAGGGAACAAAAACCGGCAGAAATTCATGTGTGAGGTACAGTTCATTTATCTGATTTGTGAAGCTTGTTTTGTATTTAGAAGAATGCATCTTGTTATGGAAATACTAAAATCAGTTGTACATTGGGAGAGACTAAAGAGTAGTACTTTATTATGATTTGATATTCTACTGGATTGTAATAATTTTTTTTTTTGAGATAGGGTCTCGAACTTGCAGTGATTCTCATGCCTCAGCTTCCTGAATGCTGGGATTGCAGATTACAGGTGTGTTATTGCAAGCCTGTATCCAGCACAGACAAGCCTGAGGCAGGAGGATTGCTGGGAGTTCAAGGACAGCCTGAACTGCATAGCAAAACCCTGCCTCAAAAAAATTGAAGAAAAAAATTAGTACAGTACTTAAAATTAACAGCTTGGGTTTTTTTCTTTTGTTTTGTTTGTTTGTTTTTTGTTATTAGAATTTAATTTTATTGTGGTACTGGATTGGATCCCTGGGTCCATGTGCATGCCAGGCAAGCACTGTACCAATGAGTCACACCCCCAACTCTTCATTAAAAAATGAGATTTTATTTATTTATTTATTTGTTTGTTTATTTTTTTATTGGTACCAGGGAGCGAACTCATGACCGCTTGCTTGCAAGGCAGGTGCTTATGCCCCTGAGCTAAATCCCCAGCTGCTAAAAATGAGAGAGATGTTAATGTAGAACATTCTCTTAAAAGAGAGTATCTGTACCACTTAAATCAGTACTCATTTTTTTCTGATTAGCTTACTACAAGACATTAAATTTCCTGAAACGTTGTGTTTTATTGGTACTGGGAATTGAGCTCAGGACCTAGTGCTTGCCAGGCAGGTGCTGTGCCACTGAGCTATTTCCTTGACCCACTCATGTGTTCTGGTTTTGTTAGTTTTTACCAATTTTGTATAAAGTATATATTTAAAAATGAGCTGTTTTTGTAATCTCTTAATGGACTGTTCATTAAATTCCAGGTTTTTTAAATTCCAGGATTACCCAGCATTAAAATCTTTCTTGGCTCTTACAGGTTCGTGTAGAAGGGTTTAATTATACTGGCATGGGCAATTCTACTAATAAAAAAGATGCACAGAGCAATGCTGCCAGAGACTTCGTTAACTATTTGGTTCGAATAAATGAAGTAAAGAGTGAAGAAGTTCCAACTGTTGGGGTATGTACATAAAATCAAGTACTTAGAGTGTGTGTTGTGCAGAAATGGCTTCCCTTACCTCTCTAGGTTCTTGGAGTATGAATGTCATTAATAGAAGTTACAGAATTATTACCTCCATGGTGGCATCACATGAGAGGGAGATTAATATCAGAAACCCAGTGAGTTTTTAGAACCTTATACAGATAGCCTCCAACTTCCATTAGGTCTACTTGCAATGTTTAGGAAGTAATAGGCATTCAGTAGAAATCAGCAATTTTCCCGTGGACTACTAATATGCAGTATGAGAAACTCACAACCCTCAGCCATATTATCACAGGGATAAACAAGCAGTACACAGTGTACTTACTGTGTTGATAAGTTGTGATGGGTAGGTTAAGCATGCTAAAGTTGTACTTCCAATACTTTTAGTTTATGATGGGTTTATGGGGATACAGTGCCACTAAGTCCTCACAGTAGGTGGTAGTCTGGACCTGGCTTCCACCGTTAATTTTCTCTCTTGAAATACTGTTGATCTCTAGAGGTTGATAAGCTTGGAGAAAGAGTAACATAGGACAGTTAAGTTCAGTTCACATTGCTCTTTAGGCAGATAAAAGAAATTGAGAGGTGCTGTTCTTTGCAGTTACTCACCCCCACCCCTAGTTTTTTATCTTGAAGTCCAGAGTCTTATTTTGGGGCAGTAGCTCCTGAACTTCAGTTGTAAGGTTATATAATTTCATTATGTGTGAGACCCAGGATGATAATTTTCACTTTTTACATACATTCTGTGTGTGAGGGGTTTTTTGTTTAATGTACAGTGGTCTTTATTTATAACTTTATTGGGAAAACAATTTAAAAAACAGAGTACTGTAGGTCAGTCTGTTAGGTTAATGTTTTGCATTTCAGATATCTACCTAATTGTCCAAAGATTTACAATACTGAATCAGCATTTGCAGTTTGCCTTATAAAGTACAGTACTCATATGCTAGGTAGTCTTTAAAAGATACAAATACAAAGGAAAAGAAATCACTCAAATACAAAATTATGCTAATAATAACACATGCCTGGTGAAAACCAAAACTGGAAAAGTAGTTACACTTCCTACTTGGATAGTTACAGTGATCATTTTCTGCAGTGACCTTTATAGTTTCAGTTTGTCATAAACTACCATGAATTTATTATGAGATGGAGCCAAAGTCAGAGGAAAAGCCTCATGGAGAAGATTGAGGAGAGTAACCCCTCACTGCAAAATTAGCATGGAAGATAAAAATCCTATTCTGTGTGATACATTTAATGTTGTCAGTTTCAACTCCTGCTGAGCTGGCTTAATCTTTTCATGAATTTGTTTGATGTTATTCTTCTAGATCAAGTGCGTCTAATTTTTCTAATTTTGTAAAATTTTCCTTGGTAAAAAAATTTTCATAAACAGAAATGGCACCAGTAATTCCATTATCCTGTCCCTTTACTTTGTCCTCTTCCAAAGCACATTTTTGACCATTTTCAGTCCTACCTCCAAAGCTTCACTTTATTTGTTCTCATCTTTATCTGAAGCATATGTGAATACCGTTTACAGTAATAATTGTCTCATTTACATTCACAGATTTATCAAACTAACTACCGACCATTCCCTGAGTGTAACAGATAACCATCTGCTTCCTCATCGATGTCATTGACAGTTTAGGACAAATTCAAACACCTGAAATCACTAATCACTAGGGCTTTTTCTGTTTTGAAGTTAGGTTTCCTTCTTTCCATATCTTGTTAAAATTTATCTTTTCTTCCTTCTTCTGTAAGAAAAAGATTCTAGAGTGATTTTAGTCACATTTAGACGTAGAGAACTGTCTTTCAGTTAGATCTTCTAATAAAATTTCATCTTTTTCTTCAGCACATTCCTGAAGGAAGAGCATGCCTATACAAAATTATCATCCCCTTCAGAACACATCCCATACCAGCCATACTTATTATTTTCAGTAGCTTTAAGGAATGCTTGTAGACTATTTTGAGTTTTTGGTTTATTTTTCATTCCAGTTACCCATTTGTATCTTCCTCTCCCCCTTTCCCTCTCTCTTTTTTTTTTTTTTTTTTAAGGCTGGTCTTACTATGTAGCTCAGGCTTGCCTCAAACTCCTGGTGATCTTCCTACCTCAGGCTCTCAAATGCTGGGACTAAAGGCGTGTACCATCACTCCTAGCAGCACTTTTTGGAGACAGGGTCTCACTAAATTGTCTGGGTTGGGTTTGAAATTTTGTTCTTCATGCCTCAGCCTTCCAGAGTGCTAAGATGACTTGATGTGCCCTACTATGTGTCCCCTCCCTTGTCTTAAAACTCTTAGTACACCTCTAGTATATTTTAGATAAACCCCATAGTGAAACTTTAACATGCTGTGTTTTAGAGGAAAACAATGTCAACTCAACTATCATCTTAATAAAGTTTTTTTTTTAATATCTTGGTTGGTTGGTTTTTGGGTTTTTGGTTTTTGGGGTTTTTTTTTTTTTAATGTGGATTGAATTCGTGACCTCATACTTGCCAGGCAGGTGCTGTGCTACTGAGCTATGTCCCTGGCTAAAATATATCTTTTACTACAATTGAATATTTATTACTAATAAAGTAATGTTTGACATGCTAAAAGGTACCATCTAAAATTAATAGTAACTGCCGTACTGAAAGGAATTATACGGCAGTGCTGCTTGGCTTGTGAGAACATAAGTACAGAACTGAGTAAACATTCAGAAACATTCTTAAATCAATTTTACATGTTTTCATCTAGAAAGTGTGAGTTTGTGTTTTGTACTGTTTTATATTTCTCCCAGTTTTTTTTTGGTGTATTTTACAAAGATAGTGTTTTATAAAAATAGATTGGGAGAAACCCTCAAACATATTTGATTATTGTATGCTTAGCATCCAGAAAGATGTCTAGCTGGAATCTAAATGGAGTCTACTAAAAGATATTTAATGAATGTTTAGTGTGTTCATGAACCTAAGGCAAAAAAGTAAATTACATAAACAGCATAAGCTGATAGCACCTTTGTGGGAAATTACATTTCTGTGCATAATGTACTTTATCATCTCAAGGTGGTGGGTTGTAAATAATTTTATCTGCCCCTTTTCTGTCAAATAACTAAATAGTTTATGATCAATCACTAAAGATGAGAAAAATACTGTGGGGAAGGAAGTGTGACAGGTGGTCTATTTGAGGTGTTAAAAGAATTTTGTAATCCTTAGAAAGATAAAAGGTTGGTGCATAGTACATTTGTAACAAGTTTGAAGGAAATCTACATTTGAGTTTTCCTCTTGCAGATTGCACCTCCCCCACCTCCAGTTACTGAAGCTACTGACACTACTACTACTGAAGCTGGGAAAAACAGTGAAAGTTTACCAGCAACCCTGGGAGGACCTCTTCCACCACATCTGGCTCTCAAAGCAGGTAAGGGACTTGAATGTGTGTGTACGACTAAGAAGATGCACTCTGTTGGTCATCGTCTCACTTTTCTTTTTTATTTGGATAGAAAAAGTAGCTATAGTGAACTCCTGATGTTAAAAGAGGTGACCTAAGGCTAGGGATTTATAGCTCAGTGGCACAAGCACCTGCCTGGCTTGTGTGAGGTTGAAAGTTCCATTCTCAGTACCAAAAAAAAAGAATTTCAGGCTACACCATTTGGATAAAAGATCTTAATGTTCTCCTGGCCACCATCTACAACCCCCCATCCTTCATTTTCCATCTTTCATGGCAGCGCTGGGTGGGAGTCAAACCCAAGTTCTGGCAATATGCTAGGCAAATTCTCTGCCACTGTGTTTCTGCCCCAGCACCTCATTCTTGTTTCTAATTTCTTTCAAAAATATTGGAGACTTTTCTTTTTTTACTTACTACTTTATGAGTCCTAGTCATTGCTGAATCTAGATATACTAAAAACTTTTATTAGGATGTCTTATTACAGGATAAAATAGCTAGGATTGTAGTCAGATTGCTAGTCTTAGATCCAGTTTTTATGTAATAGTACCTTAAACCTCGTGGTTATGGAGGATTACTGAACAATAAAATATATAGCGTTTGTTAGTAATCTGCTAACTGCTATTACTATTCTGGTTTCTCGTCAAGTCATCATTTTATGTCTCTAGCTTTTCCTTAATATCAGTGGTCCTATAGTTAGTTAACTTCCTTTTCAGGGTCTTTAGTAAAGGAACAGTTGTGTTTAATCTTTTTTTATAAAATGTAAGAAGTTTACAACTTACGATAGTTTGTATTAATCTTAATTTGCATTTTAGAGCTATACTGCAGTGATGTAATTACTTTTCATGTGAGTCATAAACATTCCAGACTCCTTTACGAGTTACTGAAACCTTGAATTTCTAAACATGAAGGTGCATTTATCAAGAAACCAATTTCTTTAACAGAAGGTAATTCTGGAGCTGGAGCATCTGGCTTTGGTGCTGCTCCTGGAGCCACCTGGGACCAGGGAACCAATATGAAGGACTACTTCTCAAGAAAGGAGGACCAAGAAGGAGAAGGCCGGGGAACCAATATGAAGGACTACTACTCAAGAAAGGAGGAACAAGAAGTAGAAGCGGTAAGGCTCCCACCTTGATTTATATCTCTGGAAATATAATTAGGGACTTCGTTCATAGTAAGGTTTAGGACCTTCACAAGTCAGTAGTTTGATTTATTTTTTTTTTTAAGTGGTTAACAACTACTTGTCCACAAAAGTCATCATAAATCTAAGCTAATGATTAAGTCTGGTCGTTGAAATTTCATATTTAAAAAACTAGTATTTTTAGCTAGACTTGGCAGCACACAGCTGTAGTCCGACCTCTCTGGGACTCTGAGGCAGGAGGATTACAGGTTCCAGCCCAGCATGCACAACTACTTAGCAAAAAATTAAGCCATGTCTCAAAAAAGAATGGGGATGTTGTTTGGTGTGAAGACCCTGGCTTCAGTCCCTAGTACTGCATTAAAAAAACCAAAAAAACACTTCCCTGGTGTTAATAGGAGGTCTTTTCTTCTTTTCTGTTGTGTAGCAAATGTAATTACCTCAGAAAATCTCTTTTTTTTTTTTGGTACCAGGGATCGAACTCATGACCTCGCGCTTGCCAGGCAGGCACTTAAGCCACTGAGCTAAATCCCCGGCCCCTCAGAAAATCTCTTAAACACCATACTGGGGTGTTTCGGTTTTGGTTTGTTTTAAGGCGAGGTCTCACTTGTGTAGTTGAGGTGGTCTTGAACTTCCAGCAATCCTCCTGCCTCTAAAAATACATTTTAACAGGACAGTTTATTTTTACATTTAATATATTTGAAGTGTTAAGGTACAAAGATTTGTTAAATAATTCTTGGAAACAAATATACTACATTAACTATAACTCATTTCGACAATAGGACCTTCAGGTACATTAAATACATTTTAGATCAGTTTTGATTAGGACTAGAAAGAATTAAAAGCTTTTGCAATATAAAGATTAGTACAAAGAGTACTGTAAATTCCGGTATTTTATGCATAACTAAACTATAATTAGTGCAGCCAAATTTCATTATCATTGATTCCACAGACTCTAGAATCAGAAGAAGTGGATTTAAATGCTGGGCTTCATGGAAACTGGACTTTAGAAAACGCTAAGGCTCGCCTGAACCAATATTTCCAAAAGGAAAAGATCCAAGGGGAATATAAGTACACCCAAGTGGGTCCTGATCACAACAGGTTTGCTTGTTTCGCTCTTTTCTTTGTATAGTAAGTTAAGCTTGCTCTGATACTTGTTGGATGTGTTCTATTTTTGTATGTTATCTGGCTTATTACATGGTATATGGATCAATAGTGAGTTGTGAAAAGGCAGTAAATGACATTGAACAAGAATTAACGTTGGCTTGTAATGTGTAGTTTACTGTGGCTTTCACATAAGAATGTAATGTTAGCTGTTGTGTAAAAAAAAGTCTGATGCTTTTAAGGTTTTCAGTTGAATCTGAGAGCCTAAGTTACCACCACAGATGGTGGTTTGTTGTTAATTTAAAATACCAGCCAGAGGTGATTTTATTCTGTGTGGTACCATTACAGATAGTTGTAAATATTCTTTATTTAATGGATCAGATTAAACATGTTAAATTTCCTAGATTGTGTTGTATCTAGATCCAAGTTTTACTCAGTTTGAAAGTTTCCAGATGTCTTTAAGAGTCTTGTTAAAATTTACTGGACCATAAAGTTGAAAGCTTTGATCTTTGCGTGTGGTTTAAATGAGCATATGCTGGTGTAAATTAGTGGCATTTTCTTGTGTTAAATTTATAAAGTTGAGCATAAAGGGAAGTTGTTATGTGACAGTATGTTTCTCAGCCTGCTTGCTGTTCTTCCTAAGAGCATTCCAGGGTGTAGTAATTATTACTCCCAGGAAGGCTCATATGGATTAGACATTTCTGGGGGGCACCCTATTTTTATTGGAAGAGAAGGGGAAGTTTGAATGGAAATATTCTGGATGATTCTATTTGCTGTCTTTAATTATATGAAATAAATTACTCAAATTTGAAAAATCAAAGTATTCTTTGGTTGCATCTGGCAACACCTAAAATAATCATTTCTAAAACAAAAATTTGACACTGTCAAAATGATGTTCAGAGCATGGCTCCTCCTGCTTCCCACTGTTTTCTTCAATCCTGAATTCTCAACTACTGTACTGGTGTCAGACTTTGAAAATCTCAAGTTATAAAGAAAATATGTAATTGGCAATTTGTTTCCTTTAATATTTGTCCTGACCTGATTGGGCTTAACTGCACTTGGTGACTTTAAGAACAGTAATTTACCTAAGTGTGCCTGAAACTCATTGTTGCAAACTATGTTTTGCTACAATATTTTATCATTAATTTCTGATACAAAGAATTCAGGGTATGATAATGTAGGAGACTGAGACAGTTGGGGGAGCTGGGACAGCATTGCTCCTTGTATGTCTTTTATTGAAAGGCATAACAGACAGCAACACCAGAGGTCTGTGTTCATACACACATGTGCTGCTGCTTAGGCTGAACTAAGCAATCACATGGGAATCTATTGTAAACTGATTTCTGGTGTCGCTGTTCCCCCTAGGTGGAGGAGAATGAGATTGAGTGCTGACTTTAAGCCTGGCTGAGAAACATACTGTCATCGGTGTCATTAAATGAAAGGGTGGATGTTGTTCCCCTCAAAGCCAGTGGCCTTTGACCCCTGAAGCCCCTGTGCCTGAAGGTCAGTTCACAAGAGGTAGAGGAAGGAGTCTAACATTTTTTTTCTTAAGCTTCACCTAACTTTTTATTTTACAGCACCAAGTTAAGCTTAGAATGTATCCCAAGTGGTGAAGGCACCAGAATGCCTAGTTTCAAAGGGCAAGTTTTTCCCTTGCTGAATCCCTAAATTATTCCTTAGAACCTACCAGTAGTTTTAACTATCATGTTAAAAAGTGTGTTTTGTTCTCTAGGACCTGCTTTTAGTAAACTAGACTAAGTTATCTTTTACCTCGGGGTGCTTCCAGCTACAGGGAAATGCTGAACTCTGTCTCAGGAGCTACTAATACAAAGTGTTTATATGTATAGTTTTAAGAGATTTGCAATCATTAACGGGTATTCTGGTTTGGAGTTGGATCCTATATCATGGCTCCAAGCTAAGTGAAAAATTCCATTTTAATAAACATGTTCTAGTTATTTAGGCTCTAACCTTTGGAGTAAGAGTAAGTAAATGTAGACTCTAAAACCCTTTAACATTTTCCTTTCTTGAACAGTTGGCTCATCAACTTTGATTATACTGTTTCATGCCATGTTATAAATTTGAAGTTTATATACTTTGTTCTAGGATTGGACAGTGATGTTTAGAATTTATTTTATTTTTTTTTACCTAAAGCAGTTGGAAAGCCTGCCTTAATTAGGAGACCTGCATTTAGTAATTTCTAGCAATAAAATTCCTAACCTCGTCTATATGTGTTTTTACAGGAGCTTTATTGCCGAAATGACCATTTATATCAAGCAGCTGGGCAGAAGTAAGTATCTATAGCTTCCTTGGTGCACTTCCTTTTTCTTATATATGAGAAACCTTCACAGTAAAGTCTTAAGTCACATGGATGTAAAACCATGTTACTGAAAAGGCAAATTGATCTAACATTGTAGGAGAGTAGGTTTGGTTTTGTTTTGAATTTTTTGTTGTTGTTTTTGTGGCTTCATACCTGTAGCTCATGCTGACCTTCAGCTCTGTTTGCTGGTCTCAGCCTCGCAAGTACTAGGAATACAAGCTGTAGCCAAGTTTCAAATTTTATTTTTTTCTTTGTGAAGCATTGACCGTTTTAATCTATGTAATAAATCAATAATAGAAAAACTAGCAGAAGAACCATAGCAAATTCAGAAACATGGCAGCAGTATTTCATGTACTATGCTCCAATGGGGGCTAGGTAGTTGAAGATCACATAGAGCTAAAAGAGTGGATACGACTTGGGCTTTTGGGTGGGAAGGAAGTGGTAGCATGCTAGGAAACAGTAGGAAAATACACAATGAAATGTTAGTGCAGGTGACATCTCCAAGGTAACAGTCACCTGTGGCCAAGTGTCCTCATTCTGACTCCTGTGAAAAGGTCTTAAGAGGAAATCAGAAAAGCCTATTTACATTTGCTGTTTACTTGATTGATTTCCTTTATAGAAATAAATTACTTTTACAAAATAGAAATTTTTCAAATTAATTTAATCCTGTCTTGTTTCATAGAATACCAACTGAAATATGCCAAAAAATACATTTTAAGGTCACATATTTTGTATTTCTTAGGATGTATCACACTAAGGTGATACTTCAAACCTCAAATAATGGTAGAATGATAAAGAATTTTCCAGTGTCAAATTTAAAATGTTTTCATCTTTCTATGTTAAAGCATTCTTTGAGTTTTAGATAAAGGTTGCTAGGTGAAATTTAGAAAGGAGTGAGTCAAGTTACAGGATTAAAAGCCTCCAAAAGGTTGTCTATATAGTAGTCATAAAGTCAAGAAGTAAAGGTGAGAAAGTTGTCTTGAGGAAACACTTATGGAATAGATGGGGATTATTCCTTCAGGAAGTTATAGAGGGCCTAGATGTCTGTGTTCTTTATTGTTAGGTACTAAGTTTAAGGGTGTGTTATGCTTGAAAGATCAGATAGCCCTGTTTACCTGGTTTTGTTACTAACAAGTATTGTATGACCTTCAATAAATAATACATTACATCATGGGTTCAATTTACTTGCCTGGAAATTTAAAGAAAAACCTTAAGGATTTGTTTCTAGTCTAAGAATTCTGCAGTTTATGCTAACGATTTAAGTGTAACCTACAGAAATTTTTGATAGGCTGGGGATTTAGCCCAGTGGCTCAAGCCCCTGTCTGTTAGGCGCAAGGATGTGAGTTCCATCCCTCCATCCCTGGTACCAAAAAATAAATTATTTTTTTCATGATGGAATAAACTTTTGTTTTTTTCTTTTTTTTTTTTTTTTAAATCGGTATTGGGGATCGAACTCATAACCACGTGCTTGCAAGGCAGGCACTTATGCCCCTGAGCTAAATCCCAGCCCCTGGAACCAACTTATAAATGGCTCATCACATACCAGGCGTGGTGGCTCATGCCTGTAATGCTAGCACTTGGGAGGCTGAGGCAGGAGGATCATTGCAAATTCAAGACTAGCCTGGGCTACAAAGTAAGCTCAAGGCCAGCCTGAACGGCAATAGCCAGACCTTGTCAAAAAAAAAAAAAAAAAACCATAAGCGGCTCATCAGGAAGTGATGTTGAGTTTATTTTCTTGGACTTTTTAGAAAGTTACTTTAAGCTCTCCATAAGTTAAAGGCCACCCTGGGCTACACAGTGAATTCAAAGCCAGAGCCAGTCTGCATTGTATAGCAAGACCCTTCCTATCTGAAAAAAACAACAAAGAAGGACAAGGAAGCATCAAAGGAAAGAAGATAAAACCATTCTGTCAGCCTACTGACTGGATGGTAAAAAATTATTTTACTAGGTAGGCAGAAAGCCCTTTTTATATTGGTCCTTTGCTTTATAGACATCTGACCTAAAATTGAATGGTGCCAGAGAAAAGAAAACTTTGCATTATGTATCAGTGCTTTCTGTAGTTAACAGTGTGAGCAGTGATAGTTTTAGTCTAATGCTGTAATCAGCAGCTGTGTTGCTATGGCTAAATCCAACTTACTGCCTGTTTTTATAGGTAAAATTTTACTGTAACAGCTACATTCATTCATTTATGTCAGGTACATGGCACTTTGTGTAAAAAACTATATAACAAATATTTTGGGCTTTCCAAGTCACATGTGTCTCACATTTTATTTTCACAACTTATTTTCCTTTTTCCTTCTCTGGTACTAGGATTGAACCTGGGGCTCCCCCCCCCAGGGATCAAACTCACGACCTCACACTTGCCAGGCAGGGCTTAAGCCACTGAGCTAAATCCCCGGCCCTGAACCTGGGGCTTTTACATTGAGCTATAACCTCAATTTTTTTTTTTTTTTTCATTTTTTATTTTGAAACAAGGACTCACTAAGTTGCCCCTGATGGAGTCAAACTTATGGTGCTTGTGCCCCAGCTTGTCAGAATATATATAAATCTAACATATAAAAATCATTTTTAGTTTCCAGGAGTATAATTTGTATGGCACTAATATGAGTTTGGTCAGTAGAGTAGTTAAGACTGCATGGCTTGCAGAGCCTTACTCATTTTACTTTGGTTGCTTTGGTTTTTTTTGTCAGTTTTTTTGCAACAAGTTGTTGCTATATTGCAGCACAGGCTGGCCTCAACTCCTGTGCTCAAGCCATCACCTGTCTCAACCTCCTGAGTAACTGATTGTATTCACAACCCATTTCACCAATGAAATAGTTATAAATTCAGCCCTTACTGTTTCTTTGGTTGGTTGGTTGGTTTTGGATTTGGTATTTTCAGCAGAGTCTCACTATAGTTCAGTCTGACCTTGAATGTGTAACCCAGACTGGCCTCATACAGCGATCCTCTCAGCTTTCCTGAAGCTGAGATTATCTGTCCAGCCCTCTTTAAGAGGTTTTCTGACCTGTGTTCTCAGTAGCTACTTTGGACTCAATTCTTTTGATTTGTTTGTAGACTCTTTGCAAAAGTTTCGTTTTCTTATATTAATGTCAGATTTTTTTTTTTCCCAAAAAGTTTCGCATTTTCTTCCTGTTGAAGGTAATGGAATTGAGCATTCAGTTAACACACCAAATGAGAAGAAACCTAAGACCTACGGCATATAGGGCTTCTTTGGTACTTAGGTGCCTCTTTGTGGTATTTCTTTGTTCAGGTGATTTATTTTTGCATCTTTAGTAATCCTGACTTTATCTTACAGGAATTTTTGCACGCGAACATGGATCAAATAAAAAATTGGCAGCACAGTCCTGTGCTCTGTCACTTGTCAGACAGCTGTATCATCTTGAAGTAATTGAAGCTTATTCTGGACTTACAAAGAAGAAAGAAGGAGAGAGAGTGAGTCTTTCAATTTAGTGTCCCCTTAAGATAGTATAAGAGCTATTGAGTCAGGGGCTCTCTCTTTATTTAGAATGTATTTGGCTATAGAAGCTTAATTTGTAGTTCTAAGAATCTGACTACATTAAGTAATATGGCCACATTGACCAGAAAAATCTGCCCGGTATTCTGTGTTCGTAGTAGGTAGAGAGTAAATAATAATTGAAGCTATTCTCTCAAAACTAACTGCTGGTTTAGAGATATTATATTGTAGTCTTTGTATTAAGTGTATACAGTTAGCTTCACGATAGTAGATTTCTGTTCATGTGTGTTTTACATGATTTTTGTTATCCTTTTTCCTGTAGGTAGAGCCTTACAGAGTTAACATCTCTCCTGATTTAGAGCATCAGTTGATAAATGTGATTCAAGAGCTAAATCTTGAAATTGTGCCTCCAGTAAGTATGCACGTTTTTACTTTGCCTTATATGGAATTTATGTGATCAAGCAACTGATCTAGTTTGTTTTTTTTGTTTTTTTTTTTTTTTTACAATTTTTAATAGCCTATTGATCCTTCTATGCCAGTTATATTCAACACTGGGAAACTGGCTCACTTTGAACCATCTCAACGACAAAACCAAATAGGTGTGGTTCCTTGGTCACCTCCACAATCCAACTGGAATCCTTGGACTAGTTGTAACATTGATGAGGGGCCCCTGGCTTATGTGAGTACAGTGCTTTTGAGATGAACATCCTGTTTTACTCCAGATATATTTCATTAGTATGCCTATGCAAAAAATGCATTCTGATCGAATTTGCTTTCCCATTTTACAGGCTACTCCAGAACAAATAAGTATGGATCTTAAGAATGAATTAATGTGCCAGCTAGAACATGATCAGGATTTGCAAGCAGTAAGTTTGAAGTATTTAAAACCTGGTACTTAAAGATTCACATTTTAGATATGTATGGGCGAATAATGAATATTTTACCATTTAGTAGGTTAAATCAAAAATAGTTGCCAAACTACTAATCTTAGTTAACTGTGGGAGCAATTTCTGTCAAAGTCCTGAGAAGAAATTTCATTTCATTCTTGATGCAATTTAATATAAGCAGAGAAAACTGGGTGGTAACTTTTCAGTATTTATTAGACAAAACATCAGCTTATTGTTATGTTAATGTATACATTAACAGCGTGTGATAAAAAGAGAATGTATAGAAAACTAGGAAAATAAGGGTGTCAAAAATGTAGTTCTAAAGATATTTAGTTAAAAAAGATAGTTTAACTACAGATACTAATAGTACTACAGATACTAATAGTACTGTTCTATGAAAAAGTATTTTGAGTACTAACCCATTGGAAGGTTTTTATATCGATCAGTTTCCTAAAGAGTTAAGACACTTGCTCCTAGTATAACAGTAGAAATTTGACTATGTATATAACTTTCCTAATACAGGTCTTACAAGAGAGAGAGTCACTGCCTGTGAAGAAATTTGAAAGTGAAATCCTGGAAGCAATTAATCAAAATTCAGTTGTTATTATCCGAGGAGCTACTGGATGTGGTAAAACCACACAGGTTCCACAGTTTATCCTGGATGACTTTATCCAGAATGATCGAGCAGCAGAGTGTAATATCGTAGTAACTCAGGTAAGTATCTAGCAATGAGGTGAATGGACAGAGTTTGAGAATTGACAGTACCCAGAGGCCAGATTACTATTGTTTATATCGTTTTCTAATTTCCAGTATCATACCTGCTAAGCTATACTGGACTGAGCTCAAGGGAGAGTTTGGGCCTAGAATCAAATTCAAGAATAAAATTCTTTCCCCTGCATTTCATTTCAAAATAATGGCAATCCCTGTCTTAACACATTAATGTTGAGTAAAAAACTAGTCTGAGCAAGCTTAGGCAAGTCAGCAAAACCGGTAATGATTATCTTTTACTGAATGGTTAACTGTATTCCAGCATTTGTTACAAGTTATAATGACCCAAGATGAAAGACTATTTTATTTCATAGTTATGTTTCAGTGAGCTCCAGAGAAAACACATGTTAACACAGAAAGGAGGAGGACTGGTATTCAGAAGTAAAGTGCTTTCAGGTTTCTTACTACTACCTTACCAGCATTAAGGAGTGCTGGCAAATTTGTCCTAGTGCTTAGGGAAAAACAAAGTAGCATTTTCAAACATTTTTGGGTTAAGCCATTTGCCTTTGGCTCTAACCTAGTTCTTCTAGAACTTGCAAGGATGGCATTACTAAAAACCCCATACTCACCTCAGGTAGAAAAATACTTTGACATAGAAATTCCTAGCATAGTCATCATTTGGTTAGTGTCATAAACCTTGAAACACCAAAAAAAGAATGTGAATTTTGTGTTTTATATCAGTGTACGAAGAATATTTCTGAACTAGAGGTACATTTTATAAACACTATTTTGAGAATTGACTTTTTGGGTCTAAAAAAAATTAACGAAGAGAATGAATATTAGTATCTTTTAAGATTGTTGACATTATAGGCTTGAGAAAATATCCTCAAATTTTAAAAAACTTGAAGTGCTTCAAAATTTGCAACTCCTTAAGTACAGAGGTGCCATCACATTGGAAAATTTCATACCCATTGTATTGTGGATTTCAGCAATAATAGAGGCACCCTAAAAACACTGTACAGAATTACTTATAGCATTGTTGGGGGGTTTTTTGGTTTTGTTATGGAGACTCAAACTCAGGACCTTGAGCTTGCCAGTAGTCGCTGCTCCACTGAGCTAAATCTCTAGCCCTTCCTGCAGGTTTTATTTTTCAGGTATATAAGAAATGTAAATGAATTTAGTGTTTGGTGGCTGTTGTTGAGTTCGTTTTGTTTGTTTGCTTGGGGCTTTTTGTTTGTTTTTTGAGACAGGGTCTCCCTGTGTAACCCAAGCTAGCCTTGAACTCAAAGTGATCATCCCGGCCCAGCCAGCCTCCCAAGTGGTAGGGTTACAGGTGTGTGCCACCATGCTCAGAAACTTTAAAGTTTAGGCCTGAGTTCCATTCCTAGATTTCTCATTAAATATGTGAAAATATTCCAAAATTTAAAATACTTACCCTATTATTGATTTGTTTTTTGCATTGCTGGAGAGTGAATCCATAGCCTAAGGATGGCAAGTTATATCTCTTGTTCCTCTCTCAAGCATTTCAGATAAGTGATACTCAGCCCAGTCCTTCACTTTTAGTTTTTGAGTGAGAAATCTTTGGTTTCTCTTCCTATACCCCAAATTTACTGTGAATCTTTCTGCCTTAAAGTGGAAGTTCCAGCCCCAAACACTGATCTAACAGAACACTATTGTTTTTAATCTTAGCAATCTCAAGAGGAGAGTACCTTTTTAGGAGGTACCATTTGACAGATTTTTTTTCTTTTTCTTTTTGGTACCAGGGATTGAACTCACAACCTCACACTTGCCAGGCAGGCGCTTAAGCCACTGAGCTAAATCCAGCCCCCAGAAGATGATTCTTGAGTTCTCTCGTTTTTTGAAAGTGTCTTACCATGTAGCCACAGTGTTCTTTTTATAGGGAGTGGTTACAGAGACTTGAACTCACGATCTCATGCTTGCCAGGCAGGCATTTGTGCCGCTGAGCTAAATCCCCAGCCTGCCATAATGTTCTTGAATTTACTGCCCAGACTGGCCTCAAGCTTAAGACAATCCTCCCGTCTCAGCCTCCTGATTGCTGGGATTACAAGGGTGTTTTGCCACATCCAAGCCCCGCGCGCGCCCCCCCCCCCCCCCCCCCCCCCCCCCCCGTGCTAGGAATCAAACTCAAGACCTTAGGCTTGCCAGGCAAGCACTTATGCTACTAAGCTGTATCCTGAGCCCGCCCAACCTAACTTCTATCTTACTTTCTTACTAGTTAGTGTCCTTTCACAAATAATTTGGATGTTCCTGGTGGTTTTATTTGTACAGCCTCGTACCTGTATATCTCTGTAACATACAACATTGAGCTTCAGAGTGAGCCATGGCCCCAACGTTTTACATTTGAGTATAATAATAGCTTTCATTTGCCAGCCATGGTAGCACTTACCTGTGATCTCAGCATCCTGGGAGGCTGAGGCAGGGGGATTGAAAATCTAAACCTGAGAAGTTACAGCAATGAATGAATAAGTGTATGTATGTTAGGCTTTTTCTAAATGAAGAGAAATCGAAAAAGTTTCTCTGTTTTCTCTTTTCCCACTTAAACCATTTATCTGCCAAACCTGTGGCTTTGAACTCACAGTAATCCCCCTACCTCAGCCTCCCCAGTGCTGGGATCACTGGCACACACTACCATGCCTGGTTCTAAGGTTGTGTTTTAATTTTTATTTCTTAATGATAGACTTGTGGACTTGGAAGGGATTTGAGATATTGACTTTTTTACCCCATATTTGGAATGTTTATGGTAGATGCTTCTCTGACTCCTGCTGAAAAGTTTCTAATAGCATGAAAGCACTGCTTAGCAAGCCATTTTATTCTGATTTCATGTGAATGACTGTTTCTGTGAGACAGTTCTGCTGTATAGCCCAGGCTAACCTCAAACTGGCAGTGATGCTCCTGCCTGAGCTCCTGAATGCTAGAGTCACTGTGCCTGTTTTTTCAGACAGTTAATCATGTCTTTCTACAGAAAGTTAATCATGTCTGTTAGGCACATGTTACAACTTAATGTCTCATCAAGAAACACTTTTCTATTTGCTGTAAGTTCTCACGCATACTCACTGAATCCTGTCTGTGCCTTTGGACTGTGTACACCTAAGCCCCTTAATATTCTCGTGTTACTTGTAAAACATTTGAAAATACAGAAGAAAATAGTTATCTTTTTAGATGAACTGCACTTGTTATTGGACGTTCATTCTCAATTAGGATATAAAAGAATTTAACAAAGGTCAAGTTCCTCATGGAATAAATAGAACTCCAAGAAGGTTATGGTTAGGAGTAGTACCCCTTTACACTACCACCTCTGTGGTGGGCCTTCTGTTTTTGAAGATGTTTTGTTTTTAAAGATAGTACTTTCAGGCCACCTTCTGCCCATACCTGTTGGTGGCTGGTTGGAAACTACAAACATGGCAGATTTGGAAGTAGTTCCAAGGGGATAAAATAATCAATTTGTTCTAGTAGCACATGAACATCTTTAAAAGACTCAGATACTTAAAAGTTTTATAAGCTAACTTCTGGTAGAAATCCTAAAAAAACAAAAACAGAAAAGGGATGATGGTGGTGTTGACCATTTACCTGTTGGCTTATGGAATGACTTTTTTTGAAAGAGCCCAGAACACTGTGATTATTTTATACCTTTAATGGTATATCCTTTCCATATCTATTGATTTAACATACAAGGCAGAACTCTTTCTGTAGTGTACAGAGTACTTTTCTTCTTCGTGTGACATTAGTATTCACAGTCATTTAGATGTGGAGTACTGCTTCTGTACCTGAGTTGATATATTGGATACCTGTAGATAAGGACATGTAATGTATGATTAGGTTTGGTTTTGAGACAGGAGCTTGCTGTGTAGTCCAGGCTGGACTTGAACTCACAGGGAGCCTTCTGCCTAAGCCTCCCCAGTGCTAGGATTACGGACATGCACCACCATGCCTGACTTTTTTTTTTTTTTTTTGGAGACAGGATCTCACTTTATAGTTCAGGCTGGCCTTCGGTTCACTTTGTAGCCCAGATCAGCCTCCTGAGTGCTGGGGTCACAGGCACGTGCTGCCATGCCCAACAATATGTGTTAATATTTAAACAACTGATCTGGGTTATACAGGAATTGAATCTTCAGAACTTGTATTATAATATCTATAATTTGCCTATTTGAATTCTGGAATTAGGGAGACATTCAAGAAAATGGTGTCACGTCTTAAACAATTGCAAGGTGATTAGTGTCAGAGAAGCTGGCATAGTTAAGTCAGGATACATTAAAACAGTGGCCAGTTCAGGAAAATTCTACAGCATGTTCAACAATGTATCTTAATCTGTTTCCTGAGTGGAATAAATGTGGAATAGGTGATTGTAAACTAAGAGTATTACCAGCCCTATACTTGTAAGGTTTAGCTATGGAAATTTTTGTATTAGTCAAAATATAATGAATACTGGAAGTTTTTTACTTTTTAGTGATACAATAGTGTCCCAAGTGAAGAATATTTCATGTGCTTTATTTAGAAGATATGAAACATTTTAGAGACAGTTACATAAAATACAAGGTGTGACACTTGAAACATTAACCTATAACATTCCCTTTGGATTCTATGACACAAATGTGCTATAAGTGTTTGCTGATGGGTTAATAAGTGAATAAAGGACAGTCATGGCAGATAAGGCAAAGGGGATTATCCACCTTCCTCCTGCTTTCCATAATGTGGCAAATATTTTCCTCAAGGTGTGTCGTCAGTGTAGCGGGCAGTTAGGAGAACCTGCTTTTGTGTGTTTTACTTGAATGCCATAGTTCTCTACAAAATGTGTCTTTAAATGTTTAGCTTTTTTAAAAAAATTTTTTTTAAATGTCTGGTATAAAATTAAGCATTTTCTAATTTTTTAAAAGTAAATTTTGGACTTAAGTATAATAATCTGTCTGAAACAAAAAAAAACTCCTCTCTTCTTTTCTTTTCTCTTTTCTTTTCTTTTCTTTTCTTTTCTTTTCTTTTCTTTTCTTTTCTTTTTTCTTTTTTCTTTTTTCTTTTCTGTTTCAGCCTAGGAGGATCAGTGCAGTTTCCGTGGCAGAGCGAGTTGCATATGAAAGAGGAGAGGAACCTGGAAAAAGCTGTGGCTATAGTGTTCGTTTTGAGTCTATACTTCCCCGCCCTCATGCCAGCATAATGTTTTGTACTGTAGGTGAGTGAAGTATTTTGATATTTGGTTTGTATTGCCAGTTTGTAAAAAGAAAAGTTAATAACTAGATAGGATACGTGAAAACAATGAGCAAATCTTAGAATTCTAACTTAAGTAAAACTTGGGTAGTTTGTTTTATTCATAGAGAGTATGATGGATCTGCTGGTTGTTTCAATTTGGAGAAGATGAAACCATGAAATTAATGAAAAACAAATGTATTTTAGGCCACACAGTTGCCTTTTTCATAATTTCAAGTCTATGAGTTAATTCCTAAAATGCTAGGGAGTTATTGAAGTATAGTTACTGCAAAGCTAGCTTCTTCGGTTTTGTACCTCCCTATATCTAATTAACATAAAAACACATCCCTGCTTGTTCCTCTCATTTTCTTTTTAAGGTGTTCTATTAAGAAAATTAGAAGCAGGCATTCGAGGAATCAGTCATGTAATTGTTGATGAAATACATGAAAGAGACATTAATGTAAGTAACTTAAGAGTTACACTTTTTCTCCTTTCCCACTCATACCATTTATCTGCCAAACTTGTGACCATCTGTCAGTCACTAAGATGTTTAACTCAGCCTATTTTGGGGATTATATGCACAAAATTCATTTTAAAACTAAGAATTCTTAAAGTATAACTTATGCTGTAAGTAAGCATAACTAATGATACATAACTTGCGTAGCTGGTTAAAATTTTAGTTTGTTTTCTTTTTTGAGACAGTCTTACTGTATAAGACCTTGGTCGGGGCTGGGGATTTGGCTCAGCGGCATAAGCGCCTGCCTTGCAAGCAGGCAGTCG
Organism: Dolichotis patagonum; assembly: GCA_004027295.1. Lineage (NCBI taxonomy): Eukaryota > Metazoa > Chordata > Mammalia > Rodentia > Caviidae > Dolichotis > Dolichotis patagonum. The sequence goes on from PVJX010012232.1 coordinate 41,816, forward strand.
TGAGTTCGATCCCTGGTACCAATAAAAAAAAAAAAAGACCTTGGTCACCTTCAGGGTGATCTTGAGCTTACCATGTAGCCTAGGCTGGGCTCCAATTCATGGCAGTCCTCCTGACTGTGCCTCAGAAGTGCTGGGACACCCAGCTAGCTGGTGTGGAATATTATAATTTTCCTTTTAATTGGAAGTTTATGTGATGATTTATAAATTTTTCTTTTAACATGATTAATGATGCCTTAATGTTACAGCTCTACTTTTTTTACATATCAGTGGTAATGATGCCACAATTAGGAAGAAACTGGATTTTTTTTTTTTTTCTTTTTGTCTTCTTGAGACAGGGTCTCACTGTGCAGTTCAGGCTGGCTTTTAACTCACTTTGTAGTCCAGGCTGGCCTCAAACTCGTAGCACTCCTTCCTCTACCTTCCGAGTGGTGGGATTACAGGCACACGCCATCACACCCAGTTCAAACTAGAATTTATTTTCTATTCTTGTGTCTTGGTCCTTGGAAAATGTCAACTATATAATTGTATGAAGTTTGAAAGATGTCAGTGTGTATTTTGTTCATTCAAGCTTGTATTACATAAAATACTCCTTGGATTTGATTCTTTTTGGTAGATGGCCTTTATAGCCATTGTCCCTTGTTATACTTGTGACTGTTATTTTTTACCTGCAGCAAATAGAGTGGTTTGAATGTAACTTTCGTTTGCAAGGGTTGAACTCAAGGCCTCATCAGAGATAGTCAGGTGCTCTATCACTTCCCCCACCCTTTCTAGAGATCAGATCCTACCCCTTGCTCCCCCCCCCACGTTAACTTGATATCAGTCCCTCTGTGTCAGAATTTTCTTTACTTGAATATTAACATACAGGTGGTGTTGGGGTTTAAATTACTGAAAGTCCTACAATAATATTAATGGATCATCATTGCTATCCTAAAAATGGCTTTTAAAGATTATGTTAATATACCATTCTCAATGAAAAATGAAAAAGTCTTTGCAGAAATTTGTATTTTGTTTTGTTTTTGATGTTTTGAGTCTTGCTCTGTAGTCCACGTGAAATTTTTTCACATGAATTCTTCAAAATCTGGTGTGTATTTTATTTACACAGAAAGCATATCTCAATTTGGATTAACCACATTTCATGTGCTCGGAAGGTACCTGTGGCTAAGTAGTTACTGTACTCAACAATAGTTCTGTACTTGTTTTGAATATCTCAGTCTATTTTCAAATTAATGTAGTTTATATTAAAACTAAGATCATTTATTCCTTCAAGCCAGATGATTCCAGTTTACTAGTATAAAAATAAAAACAACCACAAATTAGTAAATGTCTAGGTGATTCAGAAAGATAAGCAAGAGATAACAGGCAATTTATAGAAGAAAAACATTTGGCTAATAAGCTTGTAAGGTTGCTCAGTCTCATTGGGAAATAAGGAAAGTGCAGTTCAAACCCCCATTAAAATATTGCTTTATCAATTTGGTTTATAACACTTTAAATGACAATTCTAAGTGTGTGTAGATCTGGATTTTTTTTTTTTTAAAGCAGTGCTTGTGGGAGTATGTGAATAATTGAGCCAGTTAGGAAAATAGTTTCACTGTAACTTTTTTTCCCCCTTGCATTGAGACTTGAACTCAGGACTTTGCATTTGCCGGATAGGTGCTTGTGCCACTGAGCTATATCCCCAGCCCTTCAATTTAACTCTTAAAAGTTTACCTTTCCATACCCTGTCACCCAGCAGTTCTAAGGAAATAGTCAAACCCTGGAAGCAACCTGGATTGCTACAAGAGTAGGTGAATTCATTGATTTATTCACACAATGGGATTTTAAACATGTCAGAAAGAATGATGGAGTATTGTGTTAGTGACTCTAAAATGTGGTAGTGGTTCAAAAAGAAAATCTCAAAGGTATTACAACTTACATTCTCTTAATTAAGAATAGTATTTAGGCAGACAGGGCAGCATAACACCTATAATCTCAGTAGTGCAGGTGGCTAAGGGAAGGGGAGGATTGCAAGTTTGAGTACAGCCTGGGCAATTTAGTGACTTACTGTGACACTCTGTCTAAAATAAAAAGGGCTGGGGATGTAGGTCAGTGCAAAGATCCTGGGTTCAATCCTCAGTAGCACCAAAGAAAAAGTAAATTTAACAGTATATATGTATGTAAGAATGAGGATAATGGTATTTAGAGGAGGCACAGATGGGAGAGGACCATGCAACCAGATAAAAAGTTTTACAAGAATTTCCATATTTGTGGGTTAATAATTAATTTATACTTTAAGGAAAAGTAAATTTCCTTACCATTGTTTTGAGTGTCTTTTCAGCATTTAAAAAATCAGTCTCATGGGTCACTGTATAGCTTTGTTTTCTTGTTCCTAGTTAATTAAAATTTCACTGAAAATCTGGAGATTTGTTGTTATTATTCTTTGTCCTTCTCTTCCCCTATCTAAATAGCACTCTTTTCTGTCCCCAGTTATTTGGTTGAGACTGGGTCTCACTATGTAGTCTGGGCTACACTTAAACTCACCTGTGTATCACAGGTTGGCCTCAAATTGTGACAGTCCTCTGCCCAGCACTCCCAGTTTTTAGGCTACATCTGTTCCTTAAAAATACTGTCACTATTTCAAAATAACCTTTTTTCGTGCACTTCTGCCAGCAGCTTCCTAAGATACTGAATTTTAGGGATTTTGTGGCTATATAACGTAAATCTTTTAGATGGATTTCATACCATATGTTTCATACAATTTCTTTTCGTGTGTTTTTATATTTTAATAGACTGACTTTCTTTTGGTTGTCTTGCGTGATGTGGTTCTGGCTTATCCTGAAGTTCGCATCGTACTTATGTCTGCTACTATTGACACCAGTATGTTTTGTGAATATTTCTTCAATTGCCCCATCATTGAAGTTTATGGGAGAACTTTCCCAGTTCAAGGTAAATTTTGTGGGAGTGAGGTAGGATGGTATAAATGTTTATACAGTAGGATTTGGATTTTCTTAAGAGTTTGTAGTAATCATTAAGGGCATTTAAAATAAAAGACACATTAGAGTATTAAATCACCACAGCTTTTTGGGGAGTTTTCTTTCTTGCCAGTGATTTTCATCATACATCAGTGAATTCAGCAAAATAAATACAAACAGGTTTCATTCAGTATTCAGGAGTTGCATATGCAGTTAGCATACATAATGTATGGGTAATGGGCATTCCATAAAGTTTTGGCTTAATGTTGTACAGAGAACTGACTTTGTGAAAATAGGTAAAACTTACATTTTGTTCTCATTTAGGATCTAAGAGAGTGAAATCATTGAGTTTGATTAAGGAAAAAAGTTATTGCTATTGTAATTTCTGGGCAGATGTGAAGAATCAGGTTGAAAGAAAATAAGGAATTATGAGATGGATTAGCAAATGGCTTTAAGACTGCTCTATTCTCAGAGTTGATAGTTTGTACTTAACCTGAGTGGATTGTTTCTGGCAGAATATTTTTTGGAAGACTGCATTCAGATGACTCAATTTGTTCCTCCACCAAAGGACAAGAAAAAGAAGGATAAGGAAGATGATAGTGGTGAGGATGATGATGTAAGTGAATTTAATAAAGAATTTTTATTGTGGGCAAGTTGTTTTTGGAGAAAAAAGTTATTTTAGTAAAAACATAAAATAAAATGAGTTAGCCTTATAGAACACTGTTTAAAAACTATATATTGTCTGTAGGTTGATATGTTTCAGTCCAAATAATTATAGATTCAGTAATACACATTTTCTAATGTAAGTTAAGTTTTGTTTGGCATACAAATTGTAAGATGTTTAAGCACCACCCCTAGAAACAATTCCATCTTACAAACTTTTACACTATGTTCTGTATACCAGAGCACGTGGGAAACTTGTAGACAGGAAGAAACGTTGTGCTGCATCCTAGATAATGTTGAATCAGAATCTGTATTTTTAAAAGATCCCTTAAGGGCAGGGGATGTAGCTCAGTGTCACAGCTCTTGCCTGCTAAGAACTAGTTTCTGAGTTCAACTCCCGGTGCCAGAAAAAAAAAAAAAAGTAACCATGTTTCTACTGAGTCACATAAAAAGATCCCTTGGTCATCTGTTTGTACAAAAAAAGGTTAAGCAGCAGGTATATTCCTAGGTTGAAAAAGCTATTGGGCAGTAATACTATTTAAGGGAGAGAGCATTGAACAGGGAAAAACAAGGATTTTTCTACCAAGAAATAGGAAAGAAAGGACATTTATTTTATATATGCTTGAGGCTTAGACAAATGAAAGTAAAAAAGCATCTTCCTCCTGGACATTCGAAGAGAATGACTGCTATACAACAGGCAACAGTGCAGAATTTGATACAAAAAGTATCCTGAGAGTCAGTCTCTTAAGAATATGTACAGTGTATTAGAAAATTTAGTTGGGGAAAAAAGACCAGTTGTGTTTCAACTTTGTTTCTCATTGATGTCTTGATGTATCACTGATTTTAAAATAGAATATGTGGAACCAGATACAAAACATTTTAGAAATAGATGAAGTGATGAAAGATTGATTACTAGGTGATGAACAGTTCATTAACAAGGAAAATATCTGAAAAACTTAAGTCATAAGAAAGCGCATGGTCGTGAGTTCGATCCCCACTACTGATTTTTTTTTTTAAAGGAGAGGTGAACTAGCCCAGAACTGAAAATTACAATCTGTGTGAAAGTTAAATTTTTTGCTTTATGCGTAACACTTCACCTTTTTTCTTTTCTTTCTTTTTTTTTTTTTTTTTTTTTTTTTGGAGATAGGGTCTCACTATGCAGCTCAGGCTGGCCTTGAGCTCATTTTGTAGCCCAGACTGGTCTTGAACTTGGAACAGTTCTCCTGCTTTGGCCTCCCAAGTGCTGGGATTATAGGCATGCACCACCTCGACTGGCTACAGTTCACATCATTCGAATGAACATTTAAAAAAAATCTAGAAAATTTATGAGCCGAGATAATTGAAAATGTGCCCCCCTCCTTTTTTTTTCTTAGGCAAATTGCAACTTGATCTGTGGTGATGAATATGGTCCAGAAACAAAGTTGAGCATGTCTCAGTTGAATGAAAAGGAAACTCCTTTTGAACTCATTGAAGCTCTTCTTAAGTACATTGAAACCCTTAATGTTCCTGGAGCTGTGCTGGTTTTTTTGCCTGGCTGGAACTTGATCTGTACTATGCAGAAGCATTTGGAAATGAATCCACATTTTGGTATGCTTCTTTCAACTGTCATCTATTTGAGAGTAAAAATGGCCATATGTGAAAACAGAAAAATTTAGTGTCATGTTTTTTAATTAAAACATACAGTAGGGGCCAGGGATATAGCTCAGGAGCACAGTGCCTGCCTGCTTGGCAAGCACAAGGTCATGAATTTGGTTCCCAGTGGGGTCCATCCAGTTCCTCCCCACCCCCCCCCCATGTAAAGAATGGTTTTAACTCCTCCAGTCTCCTATGTTTAATAAATCTTAACTGTTTTGTATTGTAGGAAGCCATAGGTATCAGATTCTGCCTCTGCATTCTCAGATTCCACGAGAAGAACAGCGCAAAGTGTTTGATCCAGTACCAGTTGGAGTAACCAAGGTAAGCTTTAAACATTATAGAATGGGATTAAAAATAACATAGATAGTAAACAAGTATTAGAGGCTTTCAACAAGCTACCCTCAAAGTTTGTAAATTGAGGAACAAGATAGGCATGGTAGGAGGATCACTGCAAGTTTGAGGCCAACCTATAGTACATAGCACAACCCAGACTCAAAAAACCAAATACATAGATAACGTACATATATAGATACATACGTGGAAACAAGTAACCTCTGCTTACACTAGTTAAAGTTTTTCATTATCAGTAAGTAGGAAAGTGATTTTTTTTTTCTTAACACTAGTGTACATCTGCCATTTTTATGTGAGCAAATCAGTCTTTTCAGGTACATACGTAGAATATTTTCTGAAGTGTAATTTTTATTATTTCTTTGCAGGTTATTTTGTCCACAAATATTGCTGAAACGAGCATTACCATAAATGATGTTGTTTATGTCATTGACTCTTGCAAGTAAGTTCTCAGTAAATCTGTCTGCTTCAGTGTTAACAATTGGAATGTTCATCAGTGAACAGTTAAAAAAAACTGTTCTGTGCATGCACAGATTGATAAAAAAAAAATAGTGAACACTTAAAAATTTTAAGTTATTACAGTAAAAGACACATTGCAGTTAATCCCCCTGACAGCCTTAGAGTGGCATATCATATCATTCTTGTCAATTTCTGAAGCAGTTCTAAAAATCCTCTTGTCATGACCTTCTTACGAACCACAATCAAAAAATACAGTGAATGTCTTCTAAAAAGAAACATTGAAGTTATTTGCCCTGACAGCCCTATAGTGGCTTTGAACTCGTGTATCACATCATTCTGGTCAATTCTGGTCAATTTCTGAAGCAGTTGTAAAAATCCTTTTTTGTGAACTTCTCTGCGCACTGCAGTCAAAAAATACAATGAATGCTTTGTAAGTGCCATTCACTGGACAGGCAGGCTTTAAAAATGTTATGTTGTGTCCTCATTCACCTTACCAGATCTGGCACTGTCCAACTTTAACTCTTCCCAAAGTCAAAATGACCATGAAAGATAAAATGTTTTGAATTGATTTAGGCCATCAAGGCAACCGTAATAGCACAACTAAAAATACTCAGAAGACTTTCAGAACCAGTTCAGAAAGTGGCAAGAAATAGATGTGTATTCAAAGTGAAGCAGAATAGTGACTGTGTCTTTAACTGTAGTAACTTTAAATTTAGCATATTTTTTATCACATGCTGTGATAGTCAAGAGTAATTCTTTGTGTTTGTCTACACAAATCAGTAGACTATGATAAAACTTAACATCATAATACCTGAGTGCTTCCCACTGCAGTCAGATCAGCTGGTGTTTCGCATATTTCTCATTATTTCCACTAACCACTACTGTACTAATAGTATGCTGTTTGGAGCGCAGAGATAACCACTGTTTAGCACATGACAAATACTCTACCTTTTTTTAAAAATCTACAAATCAAAGGACTCCCTATATAATATTATATGAGCCTGGGAAATACAGGGCTGGAGAGAGGTAGTAAATAGAAAGTAAATATGCTGGTAATTGATCCAAGAGGGAACAACAGTGTTAAAACTTGGATATGTCTAACTTATGCTCCAAGTCTTCTGTACATAGTCCCTCAGTCATGGCAATTAAAAATGCCATGTGGCAGTTAAAATAGCCAGTGGCTATTTTAAAGAATAGTGAATAGCATTCTGTGCTAATCCCGATTACTTAGGGGTTCCAGCAGACCTTGCCAAAACCTCTTGAGGTATGCCATAAGATGTGCCATGTAGCCTTTAGATCATACGAATTCTAATGTCACTTTTAACTTTGGATTAGAGGTAGCTTGAGTGACTATCACTTAACTCTTGTGTGTCAGATCCCACTTAAATGATTTGTTCATTATGTTACTTGACATGTATACATAACCTTGTGTATAGACAAAAGCATTATACCCATTTTCAAATGAAGCAAAGATGTTATATACCTTTGCAGATATAATCCAGCTGGCAAAATGGTATGTGTATGTTATGTTGTATTTTAGTAGATTGATAGCTAGGAGTAGTATAATCAAATTGCCGTTTGTATTTGTGGTGTTCACAAGTGGATACTATCAGTAGACTTTGGAAAACATTATCCAGTGAATATACAATAGTGCTGTCCATACATATTGGGGTCTTAGAATTAACCACTCTTTCTTATGTAGGCAAAAAGTGAAACTGTTTACTGCTCACAACAACATGACCAACTATGCTACAGTTTGGGCATCCAAAACAAACCTTGAACAGCGTAAAGGCCGAGCTGGTCGTGTGCGGCCTGGATTTTGCTTTCACCTCTGTAGTCGAGCCCGTTTTGAGAGGTAAGAAACAAACCTGCCTCCTGGTAACACAGACTGAAAGCAGGACCTTTGCACTGAGCTCATCCTTATTCTTACCGAGTAGTATGTGTTCTTTGATCAGTTTTAAGTCCAAAGATGATGTAGAAGACTATATGGACGGCTCTCCTTACATACAGAACAGTTACCTCCACTTAAGCTAAATCTGGCCTTCGCTCCATATGCTGATAATATATAGAGCTGGCTAAACCATTTCCTTTTCGATTCAGCTGGCCCTAAGCAGTGTAAATAGAACTAGCTGAGATTCTGATATGTAATTTTTTTTATAATTTTATTTAAAGAGAAAAAAAACAATAAAGGATAGCAACAATACAGTATTCCAAGGAAAAAAGGAAAAGAACAACAACAAAAAAACCTAAAAAAAATTATTGCTTGACAAATTACATACTGACTTCTTGGAAATAGTTTTTAAATTTACAAAGTTAAAACATGTAAAGTAGACATTCAAACAGTGAGACTGTCAACAGTTCTGCTCCACAATCTTGACAAAAACAGCAATATGGTCATCCATCTTACCCATGCAAATATACCTGCAATTATATCAAAAGGGTAAAATTAAACACAATAAAACAGAACAAAGCGGATCACAAGAAAGCAATGTAAGAGACAAATTTCAAAACTAGACAATCAGAGATATTCACTCTCTATCATATTGACTCTTGTTTTGGTCCAAATAGTTGTCCAGATTGTCACAGGGAATTCACGTGAAACAACCTTGTATGGAATTGATCTGAGCAGGATGAGGAGGGCATTTCAAGTCTTCAGGACCAGACATTAGGGAAGCCAAGAATGGCTGTCATAGTGTCTCTCATTCTTCTCAAAACAGCTGTCCATACCTTAATGTGTGTTGAACTTAAACAAGGCAAAGCAAGCTAAGATCACTTTGAACGAAAAGTGATAGTTTTGCTGGACTTCACATCATGACATTATGGAATCAGCACTGGGTATTGTAGTGTCTCTTTTTTTTCCAAAGTAGTTGTTTATTTCAACATGTGTTATGTAGTTGGTTCGCATAAACTGTTTATAAGCTCTACACATGCGTGAGTCTCTACATGTATATCTATCATTTCTGTATTAGCAGGAAAAACAAAACAAAGCAAGATAAAACAATTCCTAGAAAAGCATGAGGCAGAAAAGTCACATAAAACCGCAATACAAGGTGATCTACAATGGTTACCATGGTGTCTCAGCAGTATATA